>JAQFXM010001471.1:0-31929 GCA_034693345.1 Entomobrya multifasciata | reverse complement strand
TAACTTGTTATTCAACATTAATGTATTTTTTGAGCTTAATTTACTTAACGTTATATCATCAATAGGTATTCGGTATCATGATGATGATGATACAGGTATTCTTTCATGCATTTTTATGGGAATTAAATAATACATGTATAGACTATTATGTCATCTTTATACTTGGTTATAAAGTATACCTATTGGTCAGGTCAGATATATCCAAAAAAATATGCGTGCACAAAATAACCGAAGTAGTGGTAGTTGGTATTGGTAGTGGCATGAAAAGTGAGAAAAATTCCATTGCTAATAGTATAATATGGATGTTGCTACAGTTAAAATCTTAGCATTTTTGCTAATATACCAATTTGTCATGGATTAAACGTTGACTGGTGGGCCTTAATAATAAGGTTTATATTTCAAAGAGGATATCATCAATATATTTATTTGATTGTGGATGATCAACATGATATTTAATATGTAATTCATACATGCTTTTTCGAAACAGCTTGTTATTATATGTTCCAAATTAATATTTTACTAATAACATGGCTTTTTATACGCAGTCTCAGTAAAGTCAGCTATTGATATTTGTTTTATTTGGGAATTTTTAGAATTCGCAAACATCATAACATGTAATTTTGCAATCTGTCTGTCTGCCGATGATTTCGACTATGATAATAATACCTATCCATATTGCTTGCTGGAACGAAAAAAGAAGAAGAAATTAGTTGTAAATTATAAATAATTTTCTGCGTCTTGTCATAATTTATACTTAGTTATGTTTGTTAAAAGTAAACATAAGCCTGTGGAACATTCAACCTTTTAAATCATGCAATTAGGCAATAGGCAATAATCAAAATCAAAGCTCTCATTCTGTTCCTGACGTTTGTTCGCTGATCTAGATATCAGTACTCAGAAATGAGATGTGTGCAATCATAAAAATCAGCTTACAAGACAGATTTAATTTTATTGAGATATATGATGGCATAATGAAATCTTGATTTCAGGAAAAAGTGATACAAGACAAACAGAGCGTCTAAAGTGGATAGCACAACCAAAAAAACCACAGCGGATACGGCAACGTGACTTATGAGAAGATTACATTCACGACGACAGATCGTTTCCTTCCATGTAAACGAAATGCTGATGAAACTTTTTCTCAACTTTTATTATTATATTCATTATCCATCCATGGTCGCGCACAAAGTCATAATGCAAACAAGAACAAGGCTATTGTCCATAGATATCGAGTGCATGCTAAACACATCTTCTTTTATTTTTAAAGTACATAAAACGGTTTCACAGATTTCTACAGTAAACAATGCATTAGACTGTTCTGGAAGATGCTTGGCTGTGAGATGAGATGAATTTCAGCCTCAAAAATATGGAACGACTATTACCAACATTGAGTAAATGCAATGCAGCATAATTTCAGTCATAGAGATGGAACAACATTGTATTTTTTGACTAACTAAATTATCAGCAGGATCTCCATTTAAATCAAAGTTTACCTAATTGATATTCTAGAATTGTCAGTTTTTAGCAAGAAATTTCTTTACTAATTGGCTGCATGCTTTTAGTCACCATGAATTAAATATTTATTTTATTACATTATTTTTCCTAAAGTTGCTTTATTTGTGATGAGAGATGGAATAATGAGGGAATAACAAGTCAAGTTAACTTTTCATCAAATAAATTTTCCAGGGCAGAACAGGGGCAAATGTTGTTTGCTCAAGATTCCTCTCAAAGTTTGCTTAAAGAAAAGAGGAGAGTTACTCAATTATCAATGAATGAAGTAATTAACTTGTTGAAAACAACTTTAATGTGTGAATTGAAGAAAACATGAAAAGAGTTGCATGCGTCAGTGTCCTTTGATCTTTTCTCCCGTGTTTGGTTTCCTCTTATTAACAGTAATAATATACATTAAACTATTGATAATTTTGAAACATAACGAATCCTATACAGGCTTACAACCTTGGAACATTTAACTTGAATTTTAAAAAAATAGAAGGAAAAATTATATCATTATTATAACTCATAAGTTAACTATATCCATAAATACATCTCTAATTTCTGCTTTCGCTCCACATTTATATTAAACCTGACAAGGCAAGCTTCCATTTGATTATTAGTTGTAAATTTGATGATGATGATGATGAAATAACCGGAAAGACTTGAAAGACATCATAAGGATTCCATTTCTTTCTTTGTGATCATTGTATAATTGGGAGCTCATGGTAGAATGCGTAATATTTTCATGTTTTATACTTGTTAACATGGAATGTAGCTAATACGTATATTAGACACTTATACCAACGTGACAATTTTTCTCGTTAAGGATATACAGTTGTCATAACACATAATACCTGGGAACTCATTGTCAGAACTGAACTTATTTCTCAATCATCATCATCATTCAATAACCCCACATACTTTTTTTTCATATCCCATACACAATTGACGCTCGTGCTCCTAAATTGTCTATTCAAAATCACAAAGTTTTCCTCAAAACATTTTCCAAGAAATATTTGCATAAGCAAAATCATTCCTCATCCTTTTACCTATGAAATCAACGCAATTTCCTTTCAAATGTTTGTACATTTTCATTTCTCATTCCAAAAATATTATAGGTTACTCAAAGCAAGCAGAGTTGTTTCAGAGAAAAGCATCTTCATCAAAAATCATAATCTCCTGGAATACCTACCTGTTCCTCTTGTTTTACATTCTCAAAAAGCAAATCACAATTTCTGGAAAACTTGACAGTTTTAATACCTATTCTTCCACCAAGTAGCTCTGCTCTCCAAAGAAAAAAAAACTCTCGTATGAGTTTTAAAGACAACAATTTTTGCTAGATACAAAGCAAAAAGCAGCTCCTGAAAAAGTGAAAAGCCCACAAGGAGTAAATTGAACAAGAAAAAGGACAAAATACATTCAACATAAAACATAACATACAATCCCACTTGCTCTATTACTATTATTATTATTGCTTGTTAGTTGTAGACTTTGTAGAGTAGTCCTTTTTGCCCAAATGCATGTTGGATCAAAGAACTTTGTTTCGACTTCTTGACAACCTCAAAAATGTACATATTCTCATTTAACTTAAGCCACGTACTTATCTTATGCTTTTTTTCTGTTACAACTACAACAGCACCAAAAAAAATGGTTTCTTGTGTGGCTTTGCGACTCGACTGGCGAAGAATGCATTTTAATATAATATACATACATATATTTTTTCCATGGAGTTTCGCGAGTGTATTTTATTTCCGTGTGAAGGAAAGTAAAAGACACCGTGCAATATACATTCTTTCTTTTTAAAACTTCCCTTTACAATTTTTACATACATTTTTTTCTTCTTCTTCTCTCTCCGCTGGAGACGACCTGTATGACTGTGGCTGTTTTATGTAGAGCTTCTTATTAAAAAAAGAACCACTCTTTATTTTGACTTGGGTAATATTATATTATGGATATATATGCATTTCAAGCATTGTTATTAAGCAAGAAAGCTTGAATAACATTTAATATAGCAACTTCTCAGATCCCTCACACACAGCCAGCTAGAAAATCAGAAATGGAACTCAATAGCTTTTTACAAGAAACACACATACGTAAAATGTTCTCTTCTGCTGAAAAGCAAGGAAGGTTCCCTTTTGTCCTTTCTAAATCTTTCCTTCTAATCTATATAACATAGAGATATTTTATATACAGCTATGTTATTTTCCCTTTCCTTGCTAACCTAAATAGAAAAACTCACGACAGTCCAGGAGAGGAGGAGGAGGATATCGACAAGAGGAGTGTAGTGAGAAAAAAGGAAGGAAAAAAATAGGGTGAATGTGCCTGCCTGTCTTTGCCTGCTGGCCTCTAGGTTCTTGAATGAATCTGGTAAATACAACACAGGGAAAAGAAATGATTATGTAGTAAAGTAGTATGTATGTATTCTACACAATAGAGCTTGTATTTTTATGGAGTTCTCGTCGTAGTCAAAGCTAACACACACGCTCACACAACACATTGCTGTCCAAGTGGCCTGTAAAACTCATAAAATCCTTTTTTGTGTGTAAAACTGGTGGGTGAGATGGTATAGAAATGGAGAGAGGCATGTTGTAGAAATGCATGCATGAGTGCATGGTACTCACATAACTTAATAACATGTTTTTTTGAGAAAAATTCTTCATAACATATTAGATAGGTAGGTAGTAATGTAAGTATGAGACTACGAGAGATTGTAATTGTGGGACTGGGAGAGACGTAAAGGAGAAGCGAGTTTCTCAGGTTTCACATGAAAATGAATGTTTTTTTTTCTGTATTTCACTTCATGGCAATAATATGACGATGATGATGATTATGATCATCTTGCTTCTTTGGTGCATGTTTTGCTTTTGCTTGTAAGGTATATAATCCAACCAAAGCAGCAGACTTGCCAAGTTGAATTTGCTGGATGTTGGATTAAACTCTTTTTTTACCATTGCATACTTTACTTGTAATATAGCAGACTTTGAAAAAGACAGACTGGGTAAGTGAGAGAGAGAGCTCATTTTTTGAGCCTTAAAAAATAAGAGCAAACACACAGTGCAGCAAATCTCCTGCCACTAGCCAGTAGGCATTTACCTTCTCAGGAACCAAACTGTAAAGGGCAGTGAAAAAAATAACTGTGGCTGCTCTCATGTTTTATATATGTGTGAAGGTTACATTCATTAGATAACCTTGCATTTTTTCGGTGGTCAGGTTAAATACACTTTTTTCATAGGGAAGGAATTTTGGAACAATTTTGAACAAGTTAAAATATAATCTTGGCAGTTTGCAGTTCAATGTGCAATTTAAAAAAAAATATACATTCCAGTAGCATCACAGAAAACCACGTGTATGTGAAATGTTTAAATAAGACATAATTACAGATCAATATCACATTACAGTTTGTTCGTTGATATGTGATTACGCATGGTGCAAATTATCGCGAAAAAATCGAAATTACTAGTTTCAATTCTATTATCCCCGGTGTATACATAGTTGTTTTAAACACAAGTCAAACACATATATAATTGTTGAAAATTAATGAAATATCCCATTTGGTATACTGTGTGTACATGAACTGGGCTAATTATTGGGGTATCAAGATCAATTATATTTGGTAAAATCTCTGTGGGTAAATAAATACATAGCAGCACATACGACATACATTTATGTTAATGTGATAACTATAAAATATTTGAAAAGCTAAAACAAAATATCCACAAATAAAGTATCAGGGTTAACTGGATCACCGCATTGCTAAAAAAATAAATTGCAAATTTCTTCTGAAGAGCTTATTGGGATTGGGAAACTCTGGACGTGTATAACGAGAAGTATCACGAAATCATAATTTGTGAAACATTCCATCTTTCCCATCATCATCATCGTCACTTTTAAACAGGGACTGCATCAACATCTTACAAACTTCACTTCATCGCATCGTCGGGTCTCCTTAGTTAAAACACAGCTTGGTTTAACCTTGGATTTAAATTATTTGATGAAGAAGAGGATAGCAAGAGAAAATTGCACAATTTGACACCAATCAAAAATCAGCAGCAAAACAAAGAGCTTGGAAGAAAAGTCGAATATGAATAATTTGAAATCAATGATTTCATCATTCACAGAAAACCTTCCAATTCACAAAATCGAAAAGGATTGCTAAAATACTCCGTTGACAAATCCAATTCTTATGTGTATAAAAATTTGAAATAGCATCTCTGTCTGTTAATGTGCCAGTAGTGCTCAGTGTATACAGTACCATACCGCCTGGGAAATCTGGCCTGGCAATTATCACCTTGTTTAATAGGTGTTCGTGAGCAAGTTTTGTGGCAATCTGAAAAAAGCTTTATGTTATGTTCTACATAATAAACGTTTTCCATTCCAAAACGATAAAGACATAGAATAGGCGTGTGTAGTAAAGTAAACTGTTTAGAATACTGCTGCTGTGCTATAGTGCTGGTTTGTTGGAGATTTTGTGCTGATCGCTGTTAGTGTTACGATAGCGATTTAGGGATTGAGTCTAGTCCAATCAAATCTTAATTCGGACTATTTTCCGCAATAATTAAGTAACATTATTGCCTTGTACGAGTTTCCTCCGATAATGAATAGGAAAATGGTAAAGTGTAAGAAGCATACTTGTGAAAGTGTGTGCTAATGTAATTAAATATATTTGAAACAAATCTTCACTGGAAATTAAATTTTTAATATTATTTCTGTCGTACAATCATCATAAATTGATAAATTTTAATACAAAATCAAACTTACTTTTAAAAGAAAATCTTGTGTGCAATATGCATATTTGCAATAGTTTACAAATATTTGTTACAAGCTTCCAAACTAAATTCATTGCCTTTCTTTTTAAGGAAACCGATCTCAGAAAAATATGATTTTTAAACTGTAGCATTGTCAACTTGAGCTAATAGAGGAAATATTTACAAGCATATATCCCTTTTCTTATTCCAATCAATGTACAAGATTATTAACAAAAATGTAGCCAGATCTGAACTAATTTAAAATGCATTTTAGTGAAAGCCACATCGAATTACTTGACATGGTATATGTATTAAGATTTGTTTCATAAGTAACTTTTCCGCAAGATGAATGAATGAAGTTAAAGGCAAGGTTTCTGGGAATCAAAAGTAGTGGCCAAGTCAAATATTGACAAAAACCTGAACGACTAGAATTGGTTAAAGGTACTAGCTTTCTTCACATTCATCAATCAACGTGATGCTACTTTTATTTTAAGAATACTTTACGACTACGATACTCAATTTTTGCCAACTCATTTTTAAATAGATTCAGAAACAAAAAAGAGTTTTATATTTTGAAAAATTAATTCATTTAGCATTGAATATATATATGCTTTCTAACATTTTTTAATTAAAAAAGGTACACTTGAAAACATTCAATATTTACAACAGCATACTTTCTGTAACAAAATTTAAGTTGATATGACCCGATAAATCTTGTTGAAATTATGAATTTTTAAAAAGATAACTAGTTATAGTAACCAACATCACATTACTCTTTAATAAATGGCCACACAAAATGTACCTAAATCTCGTAATATAAATGCAATAAAACTGCTAAGCAAAAGCCAGACCTAAGGAAATAAAACATCAATGCAAAAAATCACAAATTCAACTACAGAGATCTGTGTATGTATGTATTTTGTAAGGAAAATATAATAACAACTCTAGTCTAATAATCCTGTGTAATATTTCTTAAAAGTTTGACCTTTAAAGAAATCGCTACGAAAAAATTGTAAAAACTAATTTATTCTTCGAGACGAATTATATGTTTAATTTATTACTTTATTTTATAGAATGTTTTTTGTAAATGTATCATCTAGTAAAAAAATTAAGTAGGTTTTATATGCGTTTTATGTACAAATAATAAGACAAATAAGAGTAAAATAATATATCCTGTGAACCGATGACAATTAATTGTGTAATGGTAGTAACGTAAAAATAGATTTTATGCGAACGATAATTTAAGATATCAAGTTTAATAACAACGCAACCAAATGATGAGATAAAAAACGAGAAAAAAAAGATATAAAAGATAAATCGTTTAATCTGAACAATAGCCATGGACCATGGCGTTATGTAATCAAAAAATATGCTTTATAAATAATCCTCATCTATTCCTCACAACTTCCTGATTTCAACAATAACGAAGCGACAGCCGCCGCGCATCACATTTAACATCACACCATTAATTTCATAAGTTATTGTCAGTCGTCATCAGAAACCTGGCTGAAATGGTTTGTATGATTAATGAATGCATTGAGAATATAAGATGACAATTGCGGATACGTGAGAAGTTTTATAAAGAAGAAGATACATCAAATTCTTGCAAAATTACCCCATAAATAAGATTTTATCGTCGACTTTGTGAGATCATCTAGAAGAATACGTATTGACAAATCAAGTCTAGTAGCGACCAATTACTTGCTCACACAACCACACAAAATATGTAAGCTATGTATATTCAGTTGGATTGATACCGTTTGTAATTAAAAAACTCAGAGAACTAAAAGGAAAGATATTTTTGCAATTTACTAATGTTACCGTGTTTTATTCTTATTTTTTAGCACACAATTATTTGCCCAAAGGAAAAGAAGACTTCAACTGAAAAATTGATGTATACAAGAATTAACTTTCAAGTCAGTTAAGTTACAGCTTATGTGAATCGGTTCCCGTGGTTACAAATTGTAACTTACAATAACAAGTTTGTAGACCGATAGAGAAACACTGAAAATATTTTCCCTACATTTTTCATTACAAAAGTGTGACTGATGCCAAGTAAATAGGTGAGTAATCATCAAACTAACTTTGTTTCGATTTCACTTACATAATTAGTGTATCTTTTTAAAGCGTTAATTAAGTGGATGCTATTGACGTTTAAAAAAATGCATTTTCTCTGATCGTGTGAGTATCGTTAGTTACTGTAAGACATGCAGGTTATGATTTTACTAAGACTTTTATAAGAACGATTAGTAAACTGTTGTTTTGTAAATGAAAACCTACAACACTAAAATACGACACTATTGACATCAACGAGTTTGAGTATAGAGTTCAAGAAGTATTGCATGCAATTATACGGTCAAATATATTATGCAATGTAATATAACGAGCAATGCTCTTTGTCTCCAGTGATCTTTTACAGGCCTACACATACAGTAGTAGTAGCATACTATGACATGAGTGAGTCACCTATTTTACAACTAAACACACAAAAAACGACATCGTCATCATCGACATCTGCCTCTGTCTAATTTGTCATTACAAAATTTTTAACGACTTATTTAAATAGCCCATTACAATGAATAAAAGAAAGTGAACGGAACTTTTAGCTTGGATTTCATTCAGGTCATGATAAAAATAAAAACTGATAACGATAAATTTTTAACCGGGCAATTACTATTTTGCATATCTACCAGCCCAACACAAGGAGGAGCTGGTAGAAAAGGGTCTGTATCTTGTCCTCTGTCTGTCTGGTTTGAATATTAACTATGAGAGCTATATGCAAAAAGCCATCAATTGCATGTGATTGCTTTTGGCTGCTGGGTATAAAGGTGTTGTTAGGATAGAAGAATGGATGGAGGCTGGAGATACTTGAGACGGGGATTTTTATTTGCATGATGATGAATACACTTTCATATCAGCCAAGTAATTATAACTTTGAAAATAGGATAAAAAAAAAAGAAATGATACAAGATGTTGAACACAATGAAAAGATATCATTTTTAGGTACTTCTTTCCACGTTTTTGACCTCCAATAAACTTGAGTCTGAGGCATCTCCATTAATTGGGGTTGATGGTGTAGGGTTATATTATTATGTATTCTTTATTTCATGTTACTATGCTGGATGCAAATAAAAATGTGTATATATGGGACTCGATTAGTATGACATGGTCATGGACAATAGTCGTTCACAGAACCTACCATCGCATCGGGTAGGAGGATAGGATCAGTTCAATGCTTTAAAAAATATTAAGCTTGTTTTAATTTGCAATAATAAGAAGGGTGGTAAAACAGTGACAGTATCGTCATCGTCATATAGCGTACATGAAATATAATACTTTTTTCATAGATTTTATTTTATTGCAACTATGAACCTTGTTTACATGCAATTTTCTTGAAGTGTCTCATTGTTCGGAGGAGTAGTCTTTTTGTAAGTTGTATGTTGTTTACTGCAATAAAAGCATAGAGCCATTCATTCGCCAGAATGGATTCTGGAAAAAAATCGTCTGATGACACAAAGTATTTGTGAAGTTTGCACAAGTGACAACCTTAGTTTTGATAGTAGCATCTGGTGATATTGTTGTACAACTTTGCTTTTCAAATGAGAAACAATTTTATTCAGAATCGGTGGATTGTAATAACATAAAAAGTGCTCAAAACCGCAATTAGAAGTTGTTGATTGTTTAGTGATTACGTGAAGGAGTACGCATCATGAGTTTTCTTTTAAATCCAATTGGACTAGGTTAAACTCATTCTTAAATTGTTATTTTAATTATGTTGAAAATTGTGTGGTTTATTAATAAGTGATAAGTATTTTGATTATGCATCTAGATATAGCTAACTACTTGCTCTTTTAAAAAGAAAAATTTAACGTAAACTTTGCTTGGATTTTTTAAGGTCCGGCGGCAACCATGGGTCAATGTTTGGGACGTCAACGACGTTACAATGAAAACCCGGAAGCGCCATATAGTAAGACATTGTTCAGAAGTTGTATTGTTATTTTTTTGCAATACTGTTTGTGTACATGTTAAAACTAATTTTAAATGACTTGCAGTGAAAACGCAGCCCCTTCGCAAAGAATCCACAAAATGGAAGTCTCCCGTTCCTATCACGATGGGCCAATTGGTTGGAAAGCGAGATGAGTTTTGGGAAACAGCTCCGTCGTACGAAGGCAAGAAAGAGATTTGGGATGCGCTTCGTGCAGCCGCTACTGCTGCTGAAGCTAATGACTTTGTTCTTGCGCAAGCAATTCTTGATGGAGCTGGAATTTACATTCCTAGTGGTACGTCCACTAAAACTACACACTACTACAGTAGACATGTCAATTATACCATTCTCAGATAACTTTTAAACTGTTTTATTTGTAAACCACAGGAAGTCTACAAGATGCATACGATGAGCTGGGTAACAGCTACAAAGTGCCAATTTACTGTCTTTCCCGTCCAAGCAACCTGTTGGTTGAAGATTTTGATGGTGACTTCACAAAAGAACCTATTCGTAAGTGATTTTATAGTTAAGAAATTGTACATGCAGATTGACTGTTAATTTTTCAGTTCGGTTTCATTGATTTTTACTGTTCATGTTTTTTTCATAACAGAAGTGGTTTCTGACGATCCTCTTGATGAAGAGCTCTTTTACATCAAATTACGACTCTCTACTACCGAACAAGAAGAGACTGAGCTTAGTGTGCGGGGCGGTGATGCTATTGCCATTGCCAAGATGAAGTTAGCTCAGCAGATCTCAAACTCATCACGTCAACGTTGGTTCTACGGGGGACAGCTATTGGAAGATAGGCTTCGCATTCGGGATATCAAGATCCCAGCGTCGCATATCGTGCAAGTCGTTTTTAGTGATTTACCTACTCCTCATTCCAAAGAGAAGTGAATCGCATGCACGCAGCAACTGCTGCATAAAAAAATCTCTATTAATTATTCTTGCTCCAGAGTCTCGACCATCCTTGGGCACACTCCATTCGAATTGTTTTTATGAAAAAAACTCACAAAAATCTTTTTATTTCCTTCAATCAACATTACAAATATACATATTATGTGTAGAAAGTTTGTTACACAGAGAGATCTATATAAATATATTATACATACATAAAAACATATACTTACTACATGCGTACATAGAACTGAATCACCAATACCAAGAATCTCTTTAAACCAGGACTGCTTCGTAAGTAAATTCGTAATATATTGTACTACTATTACTGCAACTGTAAGTTTATGATTAAGGTAAATGTAATATAATATATTAATGTATAAAAAATTAGTTGTTAACCACCGTTCCAGCAATGGCCATGTTTTTCTGTACTATAAATACAAATATAAATCAAAATTCCCATGTGTGATTCTGCCGAAAAATAAAACAGAGATTCAAGTATTTAGAAAAGTGATCACAGGAGTTATTTAATCTAAAAAAATTATTTATTTCCGTTTTGACTGTCACGATAGAATCGATTTTGTCATCATATTATTAAAAATGGATATTTACAGCAATTGTAACTCTATCATAACGTTATACATGGAAAATTTGCATTCATAACATTTTTTGAAAATCTTCTGCAATACAACTTGCAAGTCAAAATGTATATACACACATTAAAAACTATAAAACATGTTGAAGTAGTAAAAACTGCATAGTTATATACCGAACAATTTTTAAAAAATCACGTAAAGAACATGAAACTAATGATCAACAAGCATTTTAACAGTCTCTAAACAAAGTTGATGCTATGAATGATCATCTCCTTCACTTTCAGAAAGATCTTCATACTTTTCTGATTTCTTATCAAATGCAGTACTTTGGGGAACATTAGGAGGAGTAGATGAAGAAGCTTCATTTTTAGGCTCCGCTGTACCATTCATGACGGGGGCGGCGGTGGTAGTCGTGGTGGTCGTACTGGAAGAAGAAGTGGGAGGCTCCGGTGGTGTTTGTTCCATTGGGCTGGGAGGTTCACTTTGAGATGTTGAATCAACGTCCATTGATGTTTCTCCATTTCGACTTCTTGAGCTTTTGGACGACTTTTTAGCTGCCTTTTCATCATACATCTTTAAATGATCTTTAACCATTTCCATTGTATGCCCAAGTTGGGATATGGTACGTTTTCTATCGTTAAGCTGATCGTCCAATTTTTGTTTACGTTTCTATACACAAAAATGATCAAATTTTCACAATAAATTAGTCTCCAACTTAAAGCTTATTTAATTAACAATTAAACAAAAGATTGATTCTGATCATTTAATCAGTAAACTTGTAATTCTTACCCGCAAAGTATCCAGTTCTAGTTGAAGTCCCATCCTCTTTACTTCCGTCATCTTACGATCAGGTTTACTTTCTATCAGTTTAGCTAAGGCATCATATTCCATGCTGTATTTTCTATGTTTGGTAGCCTCTTCCAAAAGCGCCTTGGATTCCACTATTTGCGTCTTGGTTTCATGTATCTCCGACTGAACTTGATCCTGCAAGTCCACATATAAATCTTTTGCCTCCTCATTAATTTTCGTGGAAAGAAGAGTCCTGCGCGCAACATAATCCAATTGCTTAGTCTGAGCAATCATTCGTTTTATTGCAGAAATGCTGAAAGAATTCAAAAATATATAATATTAAAATACAGAAAGTGAAAAATATTAATCCAAGCTAATATGCATTTAAAAATTGCAATTACTCATTTTCCTCGGAATCCTCTCCGTCGGCAAAATTCAAGTAGGATTTTATCAGCGTGTTCAATTTTCGTTCATCTCCCATCCCATCGCCGTCAATGAGCAAGCGCCTTTTTATTATGTCCTCTGCAAATATAAAAGAATAAAAGATGAGCTATATAATTTAACTGCAAGATTTAATTATTCATCCCAAATTCGTCATCATAACATGAAATAGACCATACTTATACATACATATGTATAACTTTACAAACGGAAATTCTCAAATTTTATGACAGAGTATATTTTGTTTGTTTACAAAAATCTTACAAACCTGTTAAAGTGTTATCTGTAGACGAAGCCATCGTTATATTTTCTTGTCAGAGCCACCCTACTTTTTATACAGCAAACAAATTATTCGGAGAAAGTATATAATTTGTTTACAGCTGTCAACGTTAAATGCACTTTAGAAACCAGTAAGTAAAAGTAAACACGTGCCCTACTATAATGTATACACATTGATGTCTTTAAATACAATAGTTATGTCAAAGATCACACAAACATCTACACTCAACGTGATGCCAAAAGTATGTTAAAACATTTTTAATTTTATCTTATTGCTGTGCAATTAATTATCTATTCTCCCCTTCATTTAAAACACACTCAGGAGAAAACTATACACTGAAAAAGTAATCCTGTTCCACACATCACATGTCAGGTGATCTAATCAATTCTAGATAATGTTGACCAGTTGACCACACAATTTAAATGTCAAGAAATATTTTCACCGGAAAATGTGATTTTGCTGATGGATGGTGAAGCATGAAGTTGTTTGATGTGTGCTGCTTTTGTGAACAATTACACTTACACATAAGAGATACTCGCTCAATGGCTCAATGCTGTTAGTTCATCTCTATGCATATCAAAAACAGTACACATAATAATATACTTACGTCACATACACATGCACTAAATACGCCATCAATAGCACACAGCACAGCAGTAAGCGCCATACATACATGCTGGAATCTTGCTCGGCGGTGATTGGTGTTTCATTTCAGGTGTCAGGAGAAAACATTTTTGTTATTTGCGACGGCTTCGGAATTTTTTTTGAGACTTCCCCCATCCCCAATCCAGAATCGTTCCTAGCTTTTTCATGATATTTTTGGAAAGATCTGCAGAAACTTTCTTGTGTTCTATGAACTAATGATACAACTCTGCAATTAGATTTTAATCTAACCCAGCTAGAATATTATAGCTAGTTAATGTTATTTTTTTTTAATTTTTGGGACGTCAGCACTGAAAAAATTAATGTAAGTGGCACAATAAAAATAAAAGTAATTGACAGTAACGATTTTATTTAAATAGTAGTAGTAGAACAGTAGCAACTCATGAGCAGAAAGTATTGGTATTTAATTGGGCGATGATCGGCCATATTTTATTTATCCGTCCCCAGAAGTCGGTATATTTTAAAACCATTAAAGGAATAATGAATTCCCGAAAGTAGTTTTGTTCACTGTTGATTGTATATTTTTATCAAGAAGTATTGAGCTAGTTAGTTTGTATTATGTTTATTCTTTCATTGATACTAAACTGCAATTAAGAAATAGTTCTTGACAATTTCGCTCAGATTACGTAATACGGTAACGAATTGTTTTGATTTTATCGGACAAAACTGAGCTGGGTACCTTTATTCATTAAACTGAGTAATTAGACTCTCAATCACTTTTAGTTGTTTTGGCCGCCAAACGAATAGAAACTTTTTGCATTTTTTCGCTTTTTCATGTCTATGAACAAAATATTACGCTAAATATAAATCATGTGTTTATGAATAATTAGCTAGTAAGATTGTAAGAAGTAGGGTTTGTCATACTTTCTATAAATTACGTAAATAGTTATTGTCATCTGGATTCGTCAACTGCTTTTGTGAAAGTACGTGAAAAGCCAAAAAACAGGAAACAGGTAAGTTGTAAGGTGGACGAAAATCGGATAGGTATTACAAAAAAATCCCTAATCACAAAATCACAACCACAAGCGAAAGTCAAGTTATCAGTAAACGCTTACAAGGACAGGAATCTATCAATTTCATCAACGTACGTTTGAATCATTAAAGAGTTTTCAAATCAATTCTAAAGTTTTACAATTTATAGTTTTGCATGTAATTTTTAACAGATGAGCAATCAGAGCCTCAACGAAAAAATGATGGCTATGGCTATGGGTGGCCAAGTGGTATGTTTCTAGTTGTTATACAAAAGTTTTGGTGTTGAAAATAACGGTCTTATGTTTTATTGTGGTACTGCCTTATAGGAAGAATCTGTTTTTTCATAATATTATTTCATAGGAAAAGAATGAAAGTAGCGATGACACTCGCCCCAAGACTCTAAAATCGGTTGGGGATCTGCTTCCAACTCCTTGTGCCGAGCCAATCCCAGTTGTGATAGATCGTCAGATTAGAAGATCAAGGTCTGACGGAGATGCTGGACAATGTGGGTGGCGTACATACGCTCAAGCGAAACAGTCTGAGCCTAAGAAAGTCAAAAGATGTCACTATATCAATACTGGGGCCCACTTCAAAGGATACAAAAAGGTGATTCCTCAGTACCATCAGCAAAGCCAGTATAGACAACGTATGCCTGATCGCTTTATGAAGCCAGAGCCAGAAATTGATGAAAACATACAAGATGGCTTTATGAAACCATACTTTGGTGAAGAAATGCACGATAGTTTTATGAAACCGCGTGCTGAGAAAGTCTCTGCGCAGATGAAAGAAGGTGTCGATGCCAAAGCTAGTACTTCTAGTTTCCAAGGTTGGAATAGTGATGGGAATCTTCAGCAAGTGGTTACGCGACGTGGTATTGAAACATGCCCTCCTTTTTGTGGACTTCTCCCTACAGTTGAATATGGTCCAGCCCCGTCACAAGATGAAGCTGCTCAAATGTACGAAAGCATGTTATGGAGTGGTGTAATTTGTAATAGGGTGTCCGCTTCGAAAGATTCCGAAATCAAAACTAGTGAGGACTGTCAGCGATATGCTAATAACCACAGTCTTGGATCATTCGTAATGACGGATTCCAAGTATGGAAATGGTCTGATGCCTGCTCTTCCTCGCTTGTAGTTACAGTACAGCTACAGCTACAGCGCGGATTTTAAGCTACTTCTAATGTAAATATTAGGTATGGAATGTGGAAAAAATGACAAGTCAAAAATGAAAAATATTGTACCGATATCATTCCCTTCGTAATAAATTCGTAGAATATCATATGAATGAAGGTTTTCTGTATTGCGTTGAAATGTGCTGTATGTATTTAAGAATTATATTTATGTTATTCTTATAAACCACTTCTTTACCCTTTAATTTTAATATTGCTTGCTTATCTACTTATGTATTGTGTTTTTTGGAATGTTGAAGTTACACATTTTAGTACAACACTTAATATGATTTGGTTATAGTAGAAAAGAGTAACAAAGTTGAGTATTATAATTATATGCAGATTATCTAAGTATCTAGTGTATGCATTATGAAGCACAAAATATTAATATAAGTCCATTAAAATTGATACAATAAATCTTTTTATATGAATCATCATCTTAAAAATCTTAATTGTATACATTTATAAAAAAGCTAGACTAATAAAACCCACGAGAAAGCTAAATTCTTGCTCTCACAGCCGCTTGATTTTTATTTTTGAGTTTTAAAGCAAGCAGCTAACATACATTACTCAATACTGAAAATAATTTTTGACAACGAACGATGATCCATGAAGTGATCGATATTTGACAAAGCATAATTTGTACTTAAGTACAAGTGTACGAGGCATATATTTGTTTCGTTTTCCAAGCACTCTTCGGACGTCAATTTTAAAGAATTTGTGTGTAATTCAAAGAACAATCTGCGTTATTTGTTACTTATTCAAGAAGTAGCGTTCATTTCATACTCCTAGGTTATTTATGAAAATATGATCAATGCCAATTTTTGCAATAAATCATTCAATGTGCAAAATATTTAGTATAATTTGTTTCATAAGTCATATATGACATGACATATTTCAAAGTTGGCTTGTTATTGTTTAAATATAAAATAAATCATACTAAATTGCACTTATTTAAGTATATTTCTGTTCTGACCTTATAAATTAATGAGTTTGACTATTCGATCATCAGCATCATTGAGATCATCATTATTGAACCGTTGCGTTGTGCCGAATTTTGATGGAAGAACAACGTGAAATAATAACTCAAGAGACATACATTAAATAGAACAATCCGAAAAAGTACCCTATTCTCATATAACCTAACAGGTTAAACAGCTTCCTGCATTCACCCAACCTCATCACTTTAATTTTAACGAGGTTCAAAGTGCAACGCTAAACCGATATTTATGTAATTACTTGCGTCATATTCTTATAGTGCAAAATCCGTTTTAATTATAACACTTCATAAAAAGATTCTTTGCGCCTCGTTTCATCTCATCGTTACATCATCTTGTCATAAGCCGGCATTACTGAGCTATACACGTTATATTTCTATTTCAATTAAATGTCATGTTTCATCGATACTATGTGCTGAAGCTGCAACATAATTACTGGTTACGTTACAAATATTTTGAACGAAGATGAACGATGAACGAGGGCAATGATTGCTTGCGTGTGACATGAGGAAAAAAACTCGTTCCAGTTGCTAAGACTTCTCAAACAAAAACTTGTCAAGACCGAACCACAAAGATATATGCAGGATGGATTATATTATAAATGTGATGCTGACGGTGAAGAAATTAAATTAAAAGATCTTATGCATACTTTCTAGAAAACCACAAAGCTTCAATGTCCGCTTGCCGAAGCCCAACAGAAATGAAAACCATGCTTTCTCATTCGCTTTATACATTAAAGTATATCTGGAGAGTTGAGGTACTCCTTTTTTCATATCCACATGGGTTTCTATAGAAATTAAGTAAAAAGTTTGCAATCAAATGTGACGATGATAATCATCATGGACAAGGCCAGGTTCAAAGATGCTTTTTACAAGTAAGGAATATAACTAACTGTATCTCTGGAAATGATGTGAAGCATAAAACGCTAAACGTGATTTGTGGTTTTGAATAATATTTAATTAAAACAATTTGCGCATTCCAAGGTAAGAAATACATACATATATTATTAAACTACAGTACATACCTACATGTCTTTACAAATTTAATACTTAATACATTTAACAAATCAGTCAAACCACTTTACTGCTTGAGTTGGACATGGAATCCCAGATTTTCTTGTTAAGATTTAAATGCAAAACGAATCCATAAAGTCTCGTCTGGAATCATCTCGGTCACACACATGCTTCTCTTACGTTTAAAGATTAGATGCTCAGTATATTTACTAATTATCGGCACAAGTTATCTTCATAGTACAACTAGTAATTGACAAGTTATAATGCATTTTTTATTTATATCTTTTAACCTTTTGCATGGCATGGCGGCATAAAAGACCTTGATTTGATAAAAACTTACAGACGAGAAATTAGTTAAGGTCTACTACTTGCAAAATCAGATTTCCATAATAACTAATAACCATCAGGTCATGCGGTGACACGACACGTAAATTAAATACATTTTACTTAAATGTCTGCAGAGTCCCTGCGCAATTGTCGTCATAACTTAATTTTTTCTTTGCTACTTTATTTGTAATTAAAGTGAAAATTTATTTAACTACTGTCACTGGTACGAAAAAAAGGAAAGGAAAAGGTACATATTAAATCACTCCATTTTCCCTTTTTTTTTACATAAACGGCATCCTTCAACTTTGAAAAACGACAGTTTAAAAAAGTTCATCAAAATTTATTTCATCATACCCCAAAAATTACGCAACAAAGCCTTGGAATCGGGGACATAAACATAATATATTTTCAAAACTTCCTGTTTTGCAATTATTATACAAAAACGATAAAAATCAATATTTATTGACTTTTTCTTCCAATATTCACTATTAATTTCTTACCATTACATAAAACATTGACATTCCTCTCAACATCGTGTTAGCAAAATATCAATAATTGTGACTCACATCATTCCTTTTTCATATCACATATTGGAAACTTTCTTCCGAAGAACTACTATTTTCATACATTCTTTTTTCTACATTTTCTACTTCATACAAAACAGTACAAAAACCCGAAATGACAGTACAAAAGTGTATACAAGCCTGACTGACTGAACAAAGTATAACATTTTGTACAGTAAAAGTGTGTAAAAAGGTTTCCAATTTCCATGCATACCACGTTTTCGGAGAGATAAGATTAAAAAAGCATTTCCATTTCAAATCTACTTATTACGACGTTGACGGTTGGGTTGACGCTCTCTTCAAGTCATATCTCAGTCACCAGTACACTTTTTCATAAGTTTGCCAAAAAATCTTTGAAACCTGCTATTTTATTACGTTGTGGTGTTGTATATTTAAATATTAGTGACAGTGGTAAATGAAAAGCTTATTCATCAATTTGTATTGCATTTTGATGCAATTCATGGTTCAAAGCTCATTTTCCACTATTCTTGTTCTTCATTCTTACAAAATGATATGATAAAAAATGCATGTGTGCGAGGCGATGATCATGCACAGAAGAACAGATTCAAGTAAGTAGCCAGTAACCTTCATTCATGATAAAAAATGTAATGGTAACATCAGCTGGTTGCAGTATGACCAGCAGAGAGACCACACATCATGGATTTTCCAACAAGTGCATTGGAAAAAACAACTGTTTCATTCAATTATTGCACAATTACTTTTAGTTTTATGTGTTTAGTTAACAGTTTTAACAGTGATCATTGTTTTAACCAAAAAATTAAAATTGAGAAGCCAAAAAAAATGTTCTGAACTGATACATGTAAGTGTCGTGGCGTGACAAAGTGAAGAGTTGGCTTGCGTTGCAAGTTCACATAAAAATTAGAATAAGCATTATAGTTAGTTAACTAAATTGCTTCTCTACACTATAATTCTACTACTGCTGTGTTTCACTTCAAGAACAAATATTTGTTTGACATTTTATTCCTCATCTTTGGCTGCATTTTAGTTTAATCTCTTTTTATATAAGTGTTTGTAAGAGAGTGGTTTTTGGTAAATAATCACAGAATATTTACCAAACCACGTTTCAGGAGAACAATGGAAGTGTTGTTATTATAAAAAGGATGGAATGGGGAAAAGAGCCAAAAAGCTTTGATGAAATGAATCAGTGTACTCTATTTGTTCACTTTAATTTTTTGTACTATTTGCCCTTTCCTTTCAAAGCACAGCATTTTGCTGATTGGATTTGGGTACCAATCATGATTATGATAAATCCAATATAAATGTAATAATATTATTGTTATCAATTTTACTACTTCATTTGAGAAGCTAAAAGACAGTTTTTAAAACATTGAATGGAATATATCCACTGGATATGGTGATTGTGATGTCGTGATTATATTTCATGAGCCCGTTGTCCATGATCTGGATTAGTATCTGTGGATAATAATTTGATATGTGTGGTTAGTGTAGGAAGGAATTGTTTACTGTACATTTAAATACTGAGGTTGCTGTGCGAGTTGGAGAAGATGATACATTTATATTGCAGTGCAATTAGTATTTTTTCATCAAAGATACATGTTTAATGAACTATAGACTCAGCCAATCAAAAGAAAAGTGATTGAAATCATCTCATGTGTTGCAGTTTTGATGTGTTAAAAATATTTTATTATAATTGTAATGGAATCCTGTGATGTGCAAAGACTTAATACGGAACAGAATATAATATTATCAACATCACCAAGATAACTCGACACAAAAAAGAATACTCGTTTGGGTTATCATACAGCTTTTATTAATTGATATTATACATACGCATTGTACGTACGCAACTCTTTTCTCGGGAAAAAAATATTTTGTAAACAAACGGCCATATTTTAAAATTATTGTTTTAAAATTTGAGAATCAGAACAAACCTTGCAACAGTTGCAACTAAAAGAAAAATTGTGATCTTTCAAGATCCTTAACGAAACGAATTTACAACTGTTAAATAAAAAATTTGAGCAGTTTTAACTTTAAAAGTTTTGGTTCAATTATCCAACTTCAAGCTTCGGAGACTTTTAAAACTAGAAGCTGCAACGAAAAATTAGAAATTGGAAAACATTTTAGTTTCATACTAACTATAAATCCGTCGTCGTCGAATATTCAAAAAAAAAACTAAAAAAAATTTAAAAGTCGGATTTTGTTTGTGTTACATACTATCTATATGAAAACATTTGGTTTCACTTGGATGGCGTTAAGGACTGATTCCAGTAGCTCCTCAGCTTTTGATTATCGATTGCAGGTAAGTATTTGAAAATTTTATGAAAGCTTAGTAAATAATGATCCAGTTAATTGTAACAATGGCAACATCGAATCGAATTTATCAACTTTTTATATCGAATCGAATTCTTTTATTATATGTTGTCTTCTTTTGAGTGTTTTTTTTTCTTTTGGAATGAACTCAATTTGGTGATTACACTCTTGAAGCTGTCTAGTACACACTTATTATAAAAGCCCATTTAAATTCTTATTGTTAATGAATATATGAACATATTTCATGCATGACAAAAGCTACGATGAAGGTCGCTTGTGCGTGCGGAATATTGATAAAAATAATCTCAAGAAATGCGAGCGACGAGCGACTTTACACTGTGTGTATGTTTTGTCATTCCAAAGATGCGATTACGTAGTATTGTGTTGCTGAGTGCAAGATTTTGATAAATCTGAAGCGTACTGTCATAAAAGCTATTTAACTGACTCATATAGTATGTACATGATTCTATTGTGTTGTTGCAGGTGAATAATCTTGCAAATGTCAAAAGCTCAAAGTTTCATGAGGATGTAAACAGGAACGTGATTCCAAGCGATTTCCGGGACAGCCTCCTCAGTCGCTTGTTAGATTACTCTAAAGAAAATAGCGTTGGCATTGACCCCGCTCTAATACTTAATCTAAAAAACCACGAGTGGAAACCAGATTTCCAAAACTGCATTAGCTATGAACCCTGCATGTCAAGGCCAAATACATTCCCAACTCAGTCGAAGTCTTACCGATGAGTTGAACGAGAGTCAACATCCCTCCCCCCATTTGCTTCATCCAAACGGTTACGCAGGTGGGATTGATCTTGCTGGAACAAGTGACTTGGAAAGTAGTCTCAGGTCAACAGGAAGCAGACGTAGTGGACGAAGTGGACAAGGTCAACGTCAACATCATCATCTTATTGCGGGCCCTTCAAATCCTATTGTGGTAGCACCTGGAGCTCCTCACCAACATAGTAGTGCTGAAATTGAGGAAATGGGCAACTCCAGAAATTTTCAGTCTTCGGGGGATTTCGACAGTGATGATGAGGGTAAGAAGTAATATTTGATGTAATCTGCTATAAATAAGTCAGCATAAATATTCAAGATTAACTTGGTAGGTTAGGTTTTCTTTGGAATGTCTTTGTCATATTTCGTCAACGTAGCAACGTCAATTCTTTGGAATAAACTTAAGTAGCAATAAAAGAGGTAGAATTGGATAACAATTATAAGTGACAGGCAGGTTAGTTTTCAATGAGATGAAATCATTTTAGTATGGGAATCAGCACGAACACAAGCAGTTATTATACACTACCAAATTATATTAAATCTACTTTTACCATGTTTTAAAGTTAGCATTTCAGCGATGCAATAAGATAGGAAATATTACAATTGACGTTTGTCATGTAAGCTTGCTTGTAAACTTTGTTTGCTAGAAGTTCAATTATCCCATTATTCCAAGGTGGGTAAACATCATTTGGTTATTATGAGCAGCAAGCATGTCACACTTCGTATGAATTTTGACGTGCGGTATGCTATTTAGATGTTTGGCTAGTTTAATCTGTGCATGAATAATAAGTAAATGTTTTTTTTGTTAGAGACAGAAATATTTCTTGAATTACATTGTATTTATTCATGCGTTCGTCCATAGGCCATAGACAGTGATCTCTTTTTCTTTTAAAAGTAAATGTCAAGTGCATGGACGGAGAAAGATGACTTCTAGAATTTGTATGTAAATCATGTTGTCTTCTTAGAAGATGGTTTTTGGTAAATGTGGATGAATAAACGTACCTAAAGCCAATGTACATAAAGCATTATCAGAATACGTCAAATGCGTATTCTTTGAGAAGTAAATTGAAGATTAATAGTTCTTTCAGTTCTTTGTGCAGCAGGTAGTTCAACGCACTAATATAATTACTCAGATGCTGTACTTTAGTTATTTATTAGTCGTTGTGTGTGTATAGTGTGTCTCCTTCTGCACTCCTGTCAGTAACAGCAATCTAAAAGGGAAAAATACTGTGTAGGAATTAATTTAGAGTTTAGATTTGATTATATATTGGAATAAGAAGAGACAATCTTTTTTGACAATGACGAAGCAGTAGCCCAAAAGTAGTGTTAGGAGAGACTGGGTTTCACGAGACGAATTCACGTCAAATAATGATTGATCTGCAGTGTCATGCAGATTTGCGATTTAAAAGTAAACAAAGTTTTGTGACAAATTGTTTGATTCATGCCTTCAACGGGCGTGTCCCTGGTTCACACAAGCAATGGACGTGCAAAGTCAGAAGCAGACGAAAGATCAAGACGAGTTACGATTGCGGAGACGCACTCACATTGTCAATATGCGGCGGTGTCTGTTTCTCGGGGAGTCATTGCTTCCATAACGCACTGCATTCGGGCTCGAATTCGCAAAATGGACGAGGAAGCTGGAAACGATGGTGAAGTTGAAGAAAATGGCAACACTATTTTTGAGAGTAGGGAATTGTTTTAGGGGGAAAATCGTAAAATTGCATTGTAGAATATCAGCAAAGAAATACTTTATAATATTGGCTTTGATGAGAATCCAATGATTAGGAGGCTTTTGTTTAATGAACATGTTTAATCAATTATTGAAAGTAATTAACGGAAACAATGTGTGTATTGCTGTTTGTAGAAATGATCAATGTCACTCGTTATGGCAGCGTAAATACTAGTGTGCATGATGTAACGAGAAGGAGACAAAGGAGTGAAGAAAGTGCCAATCCCAGTGAGGGGCAACCAATGGTGGAAAAAATGAGGAGAAGACTGCAATTCTACTTTATGAATCCAATGGAGAAATGGCAAGTGAAGCGGCAGTTTCCTTATAAGTTAGCTATACAACTTATCAAAATTTTCTTCGTCACTTTTCAGGTAATTTGGAATATGACTTCGTCTCATGTTACATGTCAAAAGATTATTAGTCTTTTGGGAAAAGTTTATTTTTAAAAAATATGTCGCTTGTATGATATTTTCAGCTATGCCTATTTGCTACGTATCGGTATGCTAATGTAAATTACTCGTGGGATAACAAGGTCTCGTTTTCGCATCTCTTTTTAATGGACTGGGATTCTAGTCGTGAAATCACATCATATCCACCAACGACTGGTCCACTTGCTGTGTACACTAAAGATAAATTTTACAATTTTGTCGACTTTGCTGTGAATTCGGTGAGTTTCTAATCTAGCGAAGTGTACATATTTTTGTTTTTGCATTCTTCCAGATGATAAGGGAATAATACTATTTTCAATTTTTGTTGTTTACAGTATGATCAAATAGAAACGCTTGCGATCGGTCCCTACTTTTACACGAATCCGGATGGTTCAAAGTCTCCTATGCAATTCTGTGTTGAAAAGTATGTTAATGGGGTTATATTTGGGTTTAATGAAAGCTACGTATTTGACAGTGAGATCGAAAACAAGTGTATCGAAATCGAGTCAGCGAGGAACTTTTCGAGTCAGAAATATTTTGATTCCCAAAATTTTACAGTCTCTTTTGATTCCCTACTCGAAGCCCATCTTTTGTTTACGTTAAAAACCGTAAGATTTAGGGACTTGGGCCCTTTGAAATCCCCAGATTGCTATCGTTTCGATATTGATGTAAGTTATAAAAACTTGTTGATGCAATTTGTGGCGATAAATAAAAATGATATAATTTATACGATTTGAATTGTGCGATTACTTTTTAACAGATATTTTTCAATAATCGCGACCACGACGGTCAAGCTCTAGTTACACTGGAGGCGCAGCCAACTCGACTTCTCTGTAAAGGAGATATGGAATATATAGGTAATTAATCGAATCATGTTTTTATCTCTTTCAATGTTTAAAAATAATTTTTTAATACAACGATGATTTTCATTCAGAAGACAATAGATTAGAAAGGATCGGACGCAGTGGGATAAATTATATTGTGATTGGGATGTGCACTCTATCTTTAGTATTATGTTGCCGGGCAATATATAGAGCGCAGCTACTGAAAAGGGTACGAAAATCTACTTTACTTTATGTAGTAAGTTAATGCATTCAGGTCAAATAGGTTTTTATATTATGGTTTGATTTTTATTCCAGGAATCGATTTCATTTTTTAAGAAGTACTATAACCGGGAGCTTACTACCCACGAAAGACTGGATTTTCTCAACTTTTGGTATTTAATGATCATTTTCAACGATATTCTAATCATAGTAGGTTCAGCACTTAAGGAACAAATCGAAAACAAAGTGAGTTAAATTACCGACCTGCGTCTAAAAGACCATTCCCTACCTTGTTACGAAATAAATTCCCAATCTTGTTGTTCTTGATTAGGAGCTTACTGGAGAAGCATGGAACGTTTGTAGCTTATTGCTGGGAGTTGGCAATCTCTTAGTTTGGTTTGGTGTATTACGATATCTGGGATTTTTTAGGACCTACAACGTTCTCATATTAACGCTAAAACGTGCAACTCCAAATGTTCTTCGCTTCTTGATTTGTGCCATTTTAATATACGCTGGGTTTACTTTCTGTGGATGGTTAATTTTGGGACCTTATCATATCAAAGTAAGAACTTAAAATTTCAACCTTAAAAATTACGTTATCTATGTTTAATTTTGACAAAAACTCTAACTTTGACCACTTCAATGATTATTTCAGTTCAGCACACTCTCTACGACATCAGAGTGCCTGTTTGCTCTAATAAACGGAGATGACATGTTTGCCACGTTTGCATCAATGTCCTCAAAGTCAGCATTGCTTTGGTGGTTTTGTCGATTTTACTTATACACCTTTATCAGCCTCTTCATTTATGTCGTACTCAGCTTGTTTATTGCGCTAATCATGGACGCCTACGAAACTATCAAACTCTACTACACAAATGGGTTCCCTCGTTCCATGTTGGAGGAATTTGTTTGTGGTGCTGATATATCGAATCAGCAATCATCACCTGCCTATTCAACTCCAGAAAATAGTCAGTCACACATTCCACATGCAATGTCGAGGCAGCAAAGTGTAGCTTCCGAGATGGGTCGACGAATGTCAGTTACAACTGCTGGTGGCTTGCTGGACACCATTGTGGAAACAATTTGTGGTTGCAATACGCCAAATCCGGATTCCAAGTATGTACATATATGCAATTTGTATGAATACGCTATCAGAGTAAAGCATTATATTTATTAATATGTCTTCTTTTTTCAGTTCTGCATCAACAGCTGAAGAATCGCAGCCGCTATTAGATGCCGCATGAAAAATGCCACTAGGCGTTCAACCCATTTGCCATAATATTATACTGATTCATGTCAGATGCTTCTAAAATTAATATTGTATGTGTAATCATCAAAATTGTATATCGCTCAAGGTTTTCTACACTTGATATAGCTTTAGTTTTTGTTGACTTAAAAATGTTTAAACACTAAAAATCATTGTACCTTAATTTACTGCATTTATTTAGGCCCAAAGTATAACTGCGATTCATTCTGTAGTAGATTTATATGTGACGCGCTGCTCATAATCATAATAGATTATTTTCATGATCTTTAAAAAAATATTATTCAATGTTGCATTTAGTATTATTAAAAAAACTAGTTATAATTTGTAACGGTTTATTTACTGTGTTCACTGAAAAAAGTAATTACTAAAAACGCAGCATTTACAACAATAAAAAACATCATGTCTAAAAAACATTCCAGATGCAGTCATACACTTTTCTTTAATCGATCGAGGCAAAATAGATTTCATGATTGATACCTATGACATACAGTATACAGTACCTTTCATAATGCAACCTTATTTTGCACATATTAAACGAATTTGCAGATTACAGATCATATTTTTTTAATAAATGGAAAAGTCTGATCAGCTACATCATTAAACTCACTTATAAGAACATGGTAATCATTACTTGTCATCACTTGATTGACACAGGAATCGACAGTTGACGAATTTTACATGCACAAGAAAAGTTGCCATAAATGGGCAACGCCATGTTTGGCTAAATGGGTCATAAATACAGAAAGTAAATTATGCTTAATGTTAGTCGATTGTATCATCTACTAAAACATCATTGTAGAGAGAAACAAAAAAAGTGATATATTCTTTTCTGTTCGTAGATTAATATCAACTGATTGAGAAAATGCTATATAACGTTTTTTACATTGTAATCAGTAATCAGTAATCAAACAGCATACATTTTGCGCATTTGTATTTCATATCAAGTTTCATGCATGTTCATGAACACTATTGAATATGACTATGGCTATATTCTTCACCTTCGTCGTTTCTTTTGATACTTTTGTTCGTCAAGCATTGTTAGCTATTTAAAAATATTTCGCACATTCATACACCCCTTCTATTCTCTAGCAGATCACACCGGCAAATCATGCATATATATAAGTACATATTAGTTATTGTGCAAAGGATTCGGTAAAGATGATAAGTAGAAAGCTAATCTCTGCATAAAATGATCCCGCAAAATAAACTAGTCGAACAAAACATGACGGAGCTTTAAATTCTTTACATAAATCACCACAGACAGTGAAACTCTACATCCTACCATCTCATGTACACACAAACTCTAATCTTTCCTTACAACCGATTTACTAATTCAGATAACGTATTTCCTTCAAGACAAAAAGACGTTTAGCAAGAAACATGAAAATCTTACATTCATTTCTCTATCAACTATTCTGCAAACGTCTGGCTGTCTTTTGGTTTGCCACTTGCCAGTGGGCAGAACAATATAAAAATCTAGCTGGTATTTTCCCTGTTTCTTAGCATCATTGTCATGGCATTCCATACAACCGTCCATTATAGACACTAGACACTAGACACTACGATATACCACAACATCGGCACAGCATCCACCACCAACCAACAGCAACAACCACCGCATCATCCCAAACAACACAAGCTGCCATAAACAAAACACTACAAAAAATTTCTCAGCTGCTTCAACTGCTTGTTGGCTAGCTTGTGTGGTTGTTGTTTGGTTAAAAACCAACTTTGGCACTTGGTTTGCTCGTCTTTAAAAAAATATGCGACAAGATAGTCAGAAAGAAGAACATACAGAAAGCTTCATCTCTTCTCTTGCCTATTAAAAAAGTCTAATTCAAAAAATCACACAGGTTTGCCTTTATCATCCACACTACCATGCTATTTATTTATTTGCAACAACAAATTTTTAAAGCTTTTTGGAATACAAGATTCATACATCATCTCTACCATTTAAACGCCTACAACCATAACAACAATACAAAACCTGCCGAAAAAAAGATATACTGAAAAATACATAATAAAGACACTTTAAAGCAATTTGTAGCAACCTGCTGTAAAAAAATATTTTTGCACACTGTTGAGATTCTAAACAGTTTACATACATCACCACATAACCGGAGAGACCACCATGACATCACACATCACTGCAACATAAGAGCAGTATCATAAGCAGAGTTTTTAAATAAGTGACTTATTTATTCAAACAAAAAATCTTGCATTACAAAATTGCTTATGACACTAGCCAAAAAAATCTAAATGCTGATTAATTATATTTTATGTGTACATTTCAATGTTCTAATCTAACCGTGGAAAAAGACACAGGCACAACGTGCTATCCTCTCGAGAGACAGTGTGACGGTGACTGGTGACGGGAGGCACTAATTATGATAAATAATTCTCTTTGAAACTATTAAAGGATTTACTAAGATTACACACTGCTGAGCTGATAATGGTATGATTATATTATGATGATGACGACAAATTTCATGGCCAAAAAGTGGAGGAGAGATCAAGAAGGAATGTGGCTACTGAATTGAGTTGTTTAGTTTTTGATGCAAAAATTATGTTTAAAGTTAAAATATATTGTGTGTGTGTTTCGCCCTTTCTAGTCAATTTTTGTACCGTGTGTGCATATAATGTGAGTGTGCCAAGCCTAAATAACTGTTTGTGTTGTTTTCATAATGCTAAATAGAATTCTCCTCTCAGGAGGATCATCATCGTCACGACGACGACGATAAGGATGAGGACGGTGATAGTGATGATGATGATGATGGTGTGCTATTGAGCTGTTGCGTTTAAAAAAGAGAATGATGGCAAATGAAGTTGCCAAAAAGTTTTTACTCAATTTTTTGTTGTCTTTCTTGTGGTAGTATAAAATAAGTGTATTGCTTTTAGTGGTGGTGATAGTGATATGATATGATCATATTATTGCAATCCAAATGCAAAAACTGTTAGTGTTACTACTTGACTTTGCAAACTAAGTCACCTAAAAAGTGTTGAAAGAAAGAGGGAATGGTGGCAGGAGAGATCGTCATTTACTATTCAATTCAATTCAACATCTTCTCACCAAACCAAAAACCATCATCATCGCCAATCGCCATGCATATTGCATACCAACCAAACCAATAGACCACTTATACTTGACGATTGCTTATTATGTTAAATATAGTGCAGGAGTAAATAGCACATCATAATCAAAAATATATAAATGTGTTCTATCTTATTATGTGTGCAGTTGTGCATAGATTAAATGTGTTTACTGCTTGCAATGTCCTTATGCATTGAGGTTTAGTGAAATTTGATCGGCTACCAAACACCATACAATAAAAAAGTACATAAATCCAAATATATTTTACAGTTGATAAATAAGCGTAAATAATAACCAGCTATATTCATAAAACTAAATGACATCAGCATCAGCGTCTACAAAGTTTAAAGGAAATTTTCTTAACCAAATATATTAGTCATTTTCTTTCGTATGACAGGCTCCGGCTGATTAAAATATATTGAAGTGCTTCCAGAGAAAGAGGGAGAAGAACAAGAAGACATTTTTATTGGGTTAATGAGTAACAGTAACTGTGCTTTGTGACTTTGTGTGGCGTTAGAAAAACGAGACAAGTATGATTCATAGATGTTGTTCATCAAATAGCTACTTTGGAAACTCTGAAAAAGTTACGTAGATTTGTAAAGGGATTTTTGGACTGACGACTCTGTTGGCTGTGCAATAATATTAAAATCAATTAGGGAAATATTCAATAAAAGTCAAAGGATTTTTTATGAAAAACCAAAATTTATTGACAAGTTTGTGTGTATCATTATATGAATAGCTGCACATGGCATTTTGACATTGTATCTTTGCGACGCGTTGTGCTAAATAGAATACTGGGAATGTCCTTCATTTTACGCTGGAGCTAAATCTACTTTTCTTCATAAACTTTGGTTGACAATTGATTATATTAGAAGTGATTTCTCTGCATTTTTGCATACTTTAACTTTAGTTAACACGTTATTCTTGACAGGATTATATTTTACCTTTTTGATAACCAGTATCGTTTTGTTATCGTCTCATAAAAGCCTTTTTTGGAAAGTGTTACCATTTACGGTTGGAAATCCTTATAGCGCGCATGCGTTTGGGAAATTATTTGTGGACAGTACAGTAAGCGTGTACTCATCATCTCATCTTTTGCAAAAACGGTTTTTAGTGTCGTTCATTGCGAATCAAAAAGGTGATAGCTAAGGAAAGTTCACTCAACTGGATTGGGTTACATTTAAAAGTCTGATTATTGATAACTGCTGACCTTACTCAACAACAGCAAAATGGAGGATTTAAGTAAGTAAAATCCTGGAATTACTCTTTTCACTTTTCCTTTCAGGTGTAGTTATGCAACAATGTTACATGCATGCTTAAATGTACTATAATATGTGATAACGTACTTGAATTTTCTTCGCTTGCATGTTGACCCGGCCCGGACCGGAAATGGCTTAAAAGCAACGCTCTATATCAAAAAATACTTATATGGCCTCATACATCATAGAAAAGATAAAGTTTCAGTAAAAGAAACATATTTTGACAAGATTGTCTCACTTCATAAATTAGACATTTTTCGATTCCAGCAAGTGGCAAGTGTCGCTTTGTGTTTGAATTTCCACCTTTTGTAATGACTTGTCTTTTAGAGCATGAAATAAATTGACAAAGAGCAATTATTATTAGGTTAAGCATTAAGCCGGCAAGTAAAGCTTTGCTTTAACTAACAAGGTAAACCGACACTATCTGTCAATATCACCTTATCGTCATGTCCGGTCCATGACCATGTCCATGCTTTGAGTATATGAAATACTTACTTGAAATAATATATACTGTTAAAATAAATAAATAAATAAATTGCCGGTTGTAATGATGAAATTGATGTTAAAAAGACACCAAATTAACAAAGAAATAATGTAAATGCAAATCAAATAATCAAATAATGTATAATATTGTTTTTAAGTATTGTATCCGACCTAAACGGTTCCAGGAAGGTGAGGTTTAGAGTTGAGAAAAATCTTAGCGTTTTGAAGTATTCACTTCATTCTTCACAGTTATTCTGCTTCAACAACCATACATTTTGTACAAAAACGAACGTTTTATTGTAGGGCGTTACTTTTTCTCTACAATAAAATAGGTTAACACGAAATAATGGCGTGCTTTTTTAATACGACATGCGAAAGGATGTATAAATTCAATAATAATGAAAATGATCATAGTACAACTGAATTCAAAATGATAAATATTTTGTGGACACGGAAAACTCATAAATTTACAAAGAAAATATTATTAATTCAGTGTTATGGCTTTGTGTGATTAGGCTGTGTTAACGTTCCATTTTCATATTGCGGATGCGGAGCGTATATTATTACGAAGATGAAGCGATTCATCGTAGTTATAATTTTAGTTTGTTTGTCTGTCCGTCCGTCTGTCCGTCCGT
>JAQFXM010001470.1:0-31933 GCA_034693345.1 Entomobrya multifasciata | reverse complement strand
ACCCGGGGTTTTAGGGTTGATTTTTATTAAGAATATTCCGAGTTTTCAGCGGCCAAGTCGACAAAAAAATCACTGTGCATCTGCACCATTGCACAAAACTCTGCATTTGAATTTTTCTTTTGATAAACGTGAAGACTTTCCAAGTACGCGACATACAATGGTATGGATTCTAGAAAAGTTACGAAAGAGAATGGCTACTTTATAAACGATTGTAAAAATGTTAAACATAGAAGGTCATGTTTTCCTGTATTTGATTTGACACTTTGACATTGTTCGTTGACTCGTTTGTTGATGTCGAGGAGTAGAATGTATAGATATACTACTGTAGAGAAAAAAAGGAGTTACTTTAAAGTTAAAAGTTTGTCTCTTTGTTTCTTTCTTTCCGAACACCGGATTGCTATTCATAGGGGGATTTCCTCGTACTCTACCGGAAGTACTCGGGACATATGTGAGTGTGAGACGGAGGGTTGCATTATTATAAACAGTAGAGTCACTGTGCATTTCATACAATACTGCATTACATTTTTGACTTACCATTCACCCTTTCATCATGTATTGCACTCATGCATTCTGCCGGAAAACAAAATTTTCTGGACATTTGGGAATTTTCCGTTAAAAACAACTCATGCACTCATGCATACTGAGAATGCAGTCTCCCTTTCCCACCTGAAGCTTTTGGCCGGCACATACATGTTCATAAAAAATTTAAATTCAGCAAACATCATTAGTATTTCTAGTACAGTTTTGTATTTAATTGATAGAAAATGAAGTGAGATTTTTGTCACTATATTATAATCTATCATCATGGCCAAGTTACACGAGCAAATTATTTTGCTCTATCAGAAAAATCTAAAGATTCGCTTTTCCCATCGTTGTGTCACATTCTGTGAACTTGTCCTTCCGTTTTTCTTAACTACTATTATTGTAAGTAGTCTCTGGCACGCTAAAAAATAATCGGGTAATTAAGAGTGAATGTCCACTTTCATTTTTATTTTTACAGGGATTGACCATATCGTACTCGACATTAGCCGCTCATGGTTCGAGTTCAAGGGATGACAACACAAAAAGTAAAACCAGTGACGAGACAAAAGACATTGTTGATATCGTAGATGCAAAATTCAATTGCGAGGATGCTAAATTCTGGCATTATGAAATGCAGTATCAATGCGAAGCCACTCATGACTCTATTAATGGCGAGCTAAACATGTTACACGTTAAGACATCAAATATCACATATCTCTTCGATGCAAAAGTAAAAAACAAAGTACTTGCGGAAGCTGTCATGGCCAGTGTTTTGGAGAATACATCATCCACATCATGGACCAGAAGTACAAAATCAGAAAAGGAGCTTGAAATATGTATAGCTCAGGACATGGAAGAATGCAAAGAAATATACGCTGCTGTGATAATTACGGATATCCGAGATGCGACCACTGACAAGAACAAGTTTTCTGTCAACTACAAGATACGAATGAATAAGAATCATGGACACCGATCTTTTCATACTGACACATTATTTCTTGACAATAGTAGTCCACAATTTGTTTTTGAAGCATTAGGTACCTAATTGAGTTTATTTAAAAAACATGAAATTCAGTTTTTTGAAAGCTGGCTGAAAATGTTCCTTTTTTTGGTTTGTTAGATCAAGCTTACATGGGCACAACAATGCCGATGAGTCTAGACTCTAGTACCAATACAGTGGACTGGTTGGTATTGATTGGCTTCATTCAAATTCAGGCTTTCATGGACGAAGGCATCACAAAATATGTGACCAGTAAAAATGGAACAGAAACACAGGTATTGTACCCGTTTGCATTACTCATGACATATGACATACCCAGTATATACATACATATTATGCTCATTTCATTTTATAAATTTTACAGGTTGATCTATCGCTTGTCAGAATGCCCTTTCAATATGCAGACCAGGACCCAACGAGTGAGGTGTCAAAGGCATTTTCCCTCATGTACTCTCTCATGTTTTCTCTGACTATTTTTAGTTTAATGCGAGTAAACAGTGAAAAATGTTCAGGATTTAAGGAACTCCTTCGAATGCATGGCGTTTCCGCTTGGACGCAATGGATGGGTTGGCTGTTTACTAGTTTCGTCGTTTATGGCACATGGACTGCTATGTTAACTTTAGTATTATGTCTTCCCTTACTGGGAGGACAAAACTTTCTTTCGTTGGTGGAAATCAATTGTATTATCTACTGGCTACTTTTAATTTTATATGTCATGTCGATTACGACATTCAGCTATTTGATCTCTGTGTTCTTCGAGAAAGTTTGGACAGCAGTGTCGATTGGATTGGTTTGTTGGATTTTACTGATAGTTTTTATGATTGTAACAAGCACCATGTTTTATTCTTTGACAAAATGGACAGCTATGGGATTGATGTTGGTGCCCACCGTGGCATTCGACTTTGCTTTCAGATTAGCATTGAGTACGTCTCGCACTAGCAATGTTTATAAATACTTTGATTTGGATGCAGAGTTTCAAAAATGATTCCTGTGGTTGTGGGTTTCAGATAATGGAGGGACTTTTGGAACCATTGCTTCCCAAACGTTCGAAAATGTACCGTTGACCATGTTACATTGTCTCTTTATGCTGCTGTTGGACAGTTGCATTTACATGACACTAGCTATCTATCTCGATAATGTACTTCCATCAAAGCATGGTGTTAGAAAACCTCCACTATACTTTCTCCGGGATTTAAGAAAACTTCTAACCAAGTTTAAAAGAGGACAAGCCAAGTATCACACAGAAAATGATGATGAAGACGAGCTGACTCACGCCAGCGTTGAAATGACATCAATTATATCTGGTGGAACAGATCAACCATTCCAACCAGATCCAGAGCATGTTGAACCAGCGATTGTCATTCAAAACTTGAGAAAACAATTCCGGAGAAATAAAAAGCGAGCTGTGGATGGGTTAACGACAAAAATGTTTACTGGGGAAATTTACACATTACTTGGGTATAATAAGAATAAATATTTTGAATATACAATTAGATGAATGTATTCATTGTTTTTACAAATAATTAAGGTTTAATGGAGCCGGAAAAACTACCACCATAGGCATCTTAACAGGTTTGAACGCACGTAATTTAACCGTGCAAGAGCAAAGTGCATTTGTTTGAAACTAACTGTTTGTATTTACAAATATTTAATTACCATTTTTAGGGTTAACTTCACCATCAAACGGTTATGCCCGTATATTCGACCTTGACATCAGAAAAGACATGGAAGAGATTCGAAAGTACATTGGATTATGCCCCCAGCACAATCTTTTATTTGATGAAATGACTGTGTGGGACCAAGTTGCATTCTTTGGAAAGGTACAGATTAAGATAATGCAATTTATTTTGGACTTTACATTTGCAATGCGGGTTGGATTAAGCGTAATCTCATCTAATCTAATGCCAACCTCCTTGTAGGCGTAATAACATTCTTTTTTGAAATGCTGTTCAATTCATGTAGCTAAAAGGACTCAACCAGGCAAAATATAAAGCAAAAGAAATTCTCACTTTAATGGGAATGGCAGACAAGTTAGAAAACAAGCCTGAACAGTTATCTGGAGGACAGAAACGAAGAGTACATCTTGCGATAGCGCTGATAGGAGACCCAAAGGTAAATTAGTTGATACTCGTGGTCTTGTGCCAAAAATGTGCCATCATGTGGAAACCTATATCAGCGGACTCTTAAAAAATTTAGCTCGCAATTTTGGACGAACCCACGGGTGGCCTCGACCCCCAAACACGTCGGGGTGTATGGGACATTTTAACAAAGCTTCGTGGCAAATTAACCATCATTTTGACAACTCATGACATGGAAGAAGCTGATTTGTTGGGAGACCGAATCGGGATAATGTCTGAAGGGAAAATGATTTGCAGTGGGACAGGATCATTTCTCAAGAAATACTACGGTGTTGGTTACAACCTGAAAATGAGTGCAGCCAACCCGCAATGTGACCCCGAGATAGTTTACAATTTTGTACGTAAATATGTGCCCACTGCAAAAATGGACTTGCAGGGCGCTCACCCAACTTCAACTCAATCAACATCTAAAACATCGTTCGATTCAATTTCCATTTCGTTGCCCACTGCCGACTTGGATTTGGGTAAGGTTGCTGATCTCATGGATGCATTGCGTGAGCAACAACAACACTTGGGAATTGATAATCTTGGACTGTCTTTGTCAACAATGGACGAAGTGTTTCTTAAGTAAGTTAACCAAATGTACCCAAAGCTATTTGAAAAGTATTTTATACTAAACCAACGTTTTGTTTTTAGGGTTGGAGAGGTTGTTCATGCAGTTTCTACCAAGGTACCCATGTGTGACCCATCCAACAATGATGTCAGTAGCAGCAGATACGTTGGTTCTAGGCTAATGTGGTATCGATATGCGACACTGGTGTACAAAAGAATGATGTACTTTCTCAGCGCATCATTTACGCTACTTTCCTTGGTACGGAAATTATAAAAAACACTAAAATTTTACTATCTAATGTGTCTTATGTGTACATTTGCAAATGTTTATTTATTTCAGATAATGTTTTTCTCAGTAATATTATTACTTGCATTGGTCACCCTCTCCTATGCCGTGAACACTGATGATCTACCTGATCCACCTAGAGTCGTATCATCCTCCGCCCTTTCCTCTTACAACTCCCCCATTGTTTTCATTCACGAACAAAGTAATAACACGAGTGAATCCAATCTCGACTATACGTTGGCATACCTGACTCAACTTCATGGACATTCCGTAAATTTTAAAGACATTCAAGTCCAAGAATTCCCCAAAACCAAAACTACCGAACAAATAATACGATCTCTGAAGAAAGCAAGTATAGACAATATACATCATTACCGTCAGCACTACATAGTCGGTGCAAGTTTTGATAAGAAATTGGACCATGCAAGGCTAACTGGTTACTATTCTGCTTATGCAGTACACAGCGCCCCGCTATCACTTAACTTGCTTTCCCAGACGTTAATCAAGAAGGTTAGTGGAGTCGATGCCAAAATTGGAGTAACGAACCACCCATTCCAATGGATGGAGCCACACCAATTCATCACTGCGGAGTCTGCCTATTTTAGAAATCGAGATGATGCTGTCTTTTATGCAATTAAGTCAGGAGGTGTAATTATTTTAGTAGTGATTGTATCTCTGTTAACTGGCACATCTGCCTTGTTACCAGCAGAGGAGCGGTTGAACAAAGGAAAACATCTTCAAATTATGACTGGAACAACACCACTTATTTATTGGTCTGCAATGTTTACTTGGGACTTCTTATTTTTCACTCTTGTCAATATAATTATCACAATGATTTACATATTAGCTGACTATTGGAGTGGTAATTGGTTATTTACGAATCATGGAGCTGGATGGATAATTTTTATGATTTTGGAATGCCACTCATTTGCGGCTCTCTGGTTTTGCTACTTGATTTCATGGGCTCCTTGTATTAAAACTGGAGCCGACGCATTTCTAATTGTGAACAAGTTTGCTATTGTTGTAGGCGCATTGTGGAATATTATGCGACATCTTTTAATTGGTATAACAGTAACTAAAGCTCTCGATGAAAGTTACGGGAACCACTTACTAGCGAAAAGTATATATTACATTTCCCACTTGTCTGGTTACGTTTTTTGGATTGTGCCCATGCACTCGCTTTACTTGAGCATGTTTAAAATTGCGTCGGTGAGCTTGCCAAATAGCGTTTGTCACTGGTTTCCCCAAGACGCCCTTGATTTGGCTTGTCATGATCAAGGGATCCAGGAAAAGGAGAAGCTTTTTCTTCATAGCTGTTGTGGTGAGTAATTTTGTAAAGTTTTTTCTGAGAAAATGTTTTATACGAAATTCGTAAACAAAATCATGTTTTGCACAGAAAACTGTCGGGAAAACTGTTTCCAACCTGAGCCATCTTACTTTAATACATCATCAACCGTTTTGTTTAACAATTATGAAACGCACAGTTTCGTTTTTGACGTTTTGGGTATGGTTTTGAGTGGAGTAATCTTTGCTGGGATTCTCTTTTCATTGGAATACTTGTTACCTTTCATGCGGGCTAAATCGCACATCAAAAGGATGGCAAAGGAATGTGCAACAACACCAGAAGAAGCAGAAGCATCTAACAATCTGTCATCGTCTCAGGGTACTCAACTAGAGGAAGATGTTGAGAGTGAAGCGGCTCGTGTACGAGACATTGTGAAAGATGACGACGCATTGGAAACTGCTAATCATGCTTTGATAGCACATAACTTGAATTTGGGATTTGGAAAATTAAAGGCAGTCAAAGGGCTTTCTTTTGGTGTACATCGGGGAGAATGTTTCGGTAAATAATGACAAATTTTCAAAATTCTATTCTCAGTGTCCTTTGATAATACATACATATAACGAACTTTCCTTTCAGGTTTATTGGGCGTAAACGGCGCTGGAAAAACCTCCACTTTTAGGGTAATCACTGGAGAGATATTTCCCACCTCTGGAAATGTATATGCTGGAGGGTTGAATTATTATAAGCACCGGACATCTTACCTGTCTACTCTTGGGTACTGCCCTCAATTTGATGGAATAATTGGGTCATTGACAGGGCTTCAAATGTTAAAGTTATATGGGGCATTGCGAGGCATTCCTCCAGAACGTCTGAAGGAAGATGCTACAATATGGTTGGACAAATTTGGTATGGTTCTCGCTGTTCTTCTTAAACTTAATCTACTAATGTACACATGCGGCATTACTACAAACTTACTTTGTAAATAATAACTGTACTAAATTGATTACATTTTGTGTCATTGAAGGTCTTCTAGGAAGTGCCAACAAGAAGTGTGGGAGCTACAGCGGTGGCATGAAAAGACGACTCAGTGCGGCTATTGCACTTATTGGAAATCCAAAATTACTTTTGTTAGATGAGCCGGTATTTCAAGGCGTCAAAATGTAAATGAAGTTCAAAAACCATCAAATTGAATTCAAACACAATTAATCATTTATTTTAGACAACTGGCGTGGACCCAGCTTTCAGACGCCAGTTTTGGAATGTGATCAAAGAAATTAGAGAACGGGGCCAATCTGTAGTACTGACATCTCACACGTAATGACTTATTAATATAAACGAAACTTTGATGCTAACTTGTTATCATCATGCATATCAAGTTTAACTATGATTTTTTAGAATGGACGAATGTGAAGCGCTCTGTACACGCTTAGGAATAATGGTAGACGGACAATTCAAATGTTTGGGAAATATTCAGCACCTCAAATGCAAGTTTGGGAAAGGCTACATTTTGTCAATGAAGCTTAAAAGAGTGGCTGAAGAAGATGAAAAAGAAAATGAAGTGAAATTAAATTTGCTTCTCGAGAAAATCATAGAACAATTTAGTCCTTGTCGTCTTCAGACTAAACAGTCGGTAAGCTTGTAATTTGTATAGTAATTGTCATACAAGGTGCAAAGAACCTATTAATCAATCGGATTAACTGTAACTGATGCATTTTTGTACTAGACGTTGGTCCAATACCAAATTCTCAACAAAAACCTGTGGTACAGTGATTTATTTCGCACGATGGAGGAAATTCTCAAGTCTGATTCAAACGATGATATTATTGAGGAATACTCTGTTACAGAAACTAGTCTAGAGGATGTATTTATTTCTTTTGCTGAAAAACAGAAAATGATCCAGATGAAATTACAATTTTTAGCTTGAAAAGTTTGTGAGAATCTGTAATCTTGTGCTTTCACCGTTCACTATTATTGACTGTTTGATCTTTCAATGTTCGTTGATAAGCAGCTATTTGTATGTATGAATTAGATGATATACATTTAAACTTGTTTCTCGAGTTCAATAATTGTGTTCACTTCGTGTACTTTTAAAAATTATATACTTGTTAAAAGATGATATTAAAGTAAACTAAACCAGTGAAAATAATTTTTTAACAAATAAAAGCCATTTTCAAATATAATATTTGCTTGATGAACTAATTCGTTTTATTTCTAATTCTACATGATTGAATTAACTTCGTAAATTTGGCAACTGATTTCCTCAACATTACAAGCTTGTTGGTATTTACTCAAGAGACGGCCAGGAAACTTCTGAGACGATTGCCAAATTGTCTCCGTCTTCTCCAGGAATGTATTCAAAAATCCATAATAGATTTGTTGCAACAACTTTAATGAAAAAAATATAAAAATTAGTTACATTTTGAGCAAACAAAATCACTAAAACTGCATTTGTTTTTTTAATTATTAAAAGTTTATTACGTATTTCGCCTTCCCCAAGTGTCACTGTTAGCTCGGGACAGTAACCGCGACAAGTGTCTCGGGGACTTAAACGAATGTTATTGAAGCCTCGTATTTGGTACAACATCAACAGACTGTCACTTGACTCAATCTATTTAGATAATTTTCTCAATTACAACGTGCTTAATGAGTAAATTTTAAAAAAAAATACAAAAAATATTGTAACGCTCACCTTTTTGTAAACTCGTCCCCGAAAATCGGACGACATCAGAACCCAATTGGAACCCGTAAAATCCAAGGAGTTGCTCACAAAGTAGGGTCGCTTATAAAATTGTCTGGTGGCTTTGGCACTCTCCTTTTGACAATTCTCCCAATGAAGAAACCATTGCGTTGTGTGGGGACTGTACAACTTTCGCATAACCTTTCCAAGATCTCCATACGACACACGAAGATTTGTTTGAATGTTACAAACTCGGTAATTAGTGTGATGAATGTAAATCTGAAAAATAAAAATGATTAATTTAAAAATAAATCTAACTTTGCCCTTTGAATTAATACTTGGATAAAATATTAACCTCTGTTATGTTGTCAAACCAAAACTGATCTGTTTTCATGACATGCCAATCAAGCATAGCATCAGTTACAATGAATGGTCTTTCACGTTTGATGTACTGTTCAATTACGGCTGCCTGACTGATATTTGATACCCGTTCAATTCCCTCCAGAGTTTCACAAAGCTAGAAAATACCAAATCATCGGCTTATAAACTGGTTGTACCATAATAATTGGATACATAACCTGCTTGAACTTACATTGCAATCATCCACATTCAAATTCGGTGCTTCGAAAAACGGATTTCGAACAAGACAGCGGCTGTAGTACATGTCAGTCCAATCCCAATATGGTAGCAACTGCAGTGAAAAAATTAAGGTTAAATATATCTTTTTTGCCGAATTTGTTTTTGCACAATTTTATTCTCCAGTAACCTTGATCAAAGTAATCCTGATGATTGCCAAAGCATGGAACCTAATTCCTTTCAATTCATCCTCGTAAAACTGTACTGCAAAAGCGCCAACCACGACCACCATCGCAATGTAAAGCACAGTCCTTTTCCAAGTGCCTCCACCACTTTCTTCGTCTTCTCCCCCTCCATGATGATCATTCCGTCGCCTTTGCCGACCCTTGTCCTCCTGACCTTGCTTATTTCTATTCTTACGAGGAGTGCTCTTAGGTTCGGGAAGTCCCAAAGGGGAAAATATTTCCCGAATTTCATCTTTGCTCAAACCTCGCCTTTGACAATCCTCTAAAATGGCTAAGATTTCAGCCTCAATCTCCTCCACAGTTTGAGGTTCGTTACTGGACATTCTTTAAGAGTGCGATTTTTGCAAGTATCGTTTAATTTTCATTCAAAAAATTGCAATTTACTTGGTCTACTTCGTTCATTCCACGAAACAAGTACTACTGTAAAACCAAGAATGCTTGAAGAGTGAATGAGTTACCAGACATATGTGTGGAAATCAAAGGACGTAGGAGATAAAAAGCAAAGCAGAGATTTACTTTCACTTCCTCTTTAAGTGAAAATCGATCTTTCTTCTATATGCATATCCTTTTAGTATATACTGGTATAAACATACCACTTCAATATAGCTGGTTTGGTTGGTGATACTGTAGTGCTGCGGAGATTTTGGTATTTATCTACTTGTGTCTCGCATTACCCCAAAAATAGGATAAGTTAGAATCTTTTTATCATGCAAGTATGAGTGAGAAAAATAAGTGAACAAAATGATAACCGACTGCTTTTAAAAATTAATATTATTATTTACAACTTAAACTATAACAGAAAATCTGAAATTATTTTGTACTTAAAATTAATCCATTTTTCTACGAATGCGTGGTAGCTCTCCACCTGTGAATTCTCCTGTGTATGTGACCGGAGTTCTACTAAAGTTGCCATTATGATTGCTTGGCTCACTAGTGCCATAGTATATTTCTTCTTGATTAGGGATATTTAACGTTACAGATTTGCCCACATTCGGCCTTGAAGTGGGTGGAGGAATTCGAGGGGCATTGCGATTCGAAAATTGTGTTTGTAAAACTGAAGGACTTTGTCTAGGAAATTGGCTGGTGATATTAGTTTGCATTGGAGTAGATTGGGAAAATGCTGGACTGACTTGTTGATGTTGAGGGGAGGGGTAAAATGATGCATTATGGTTTCCAATTTGTCGAGGTTGAATGCTGGTTTGATGGGGAGGTGAAGTTTGTGTTGGATATTTACTTAATGGATTTTGGCTACCACCACCACCCTTTGGTGCTCTTCTGTTACTAGCTCTTTCCACCCCTTCTCTAATTAGCTGTTCCTTGGAACCCTTACTACTAAAGCCCCACCACTTGTAGCCCTTAAATCCAAAGTAAAATACTGTTCCAAGAAATGCAGTGATTCCTACAGCAGTTGGAAGGACAATATAAAGTAGGATTTGCTGTACTGATAGACCTTTTTCTTCTACCCCAGGAAGCACTACAGGAGGCGGAAGAATTGTAATAGGTATTCTTCTCGTAGTGGTTGAGGCTGGGGGAGGTGGAGTTATGCCTTCTGTGGGTGTGGTGGAAGGCGCATGAGTAGTTTCTGATGTTATTTCTGAAGATAATGTGGTATCTGAAGTGGTTGGCAGAGATGGGGTAATAGGAGATAACGTGGTAGAAGATTCGGAAGAGTCATCATTATCTGTTGTACTTCCTACGGTGGATTCTGTAATGTCACTTTCTGTCGTACTGCTTTCAGTAGACCCGGTAATACCGCTTTCTGTCGTACTGCTTTCAGTAGACCCGGTAATATCGCTTTCTGTCGTACTGCTTTCAGTAGACCCGGTAGTGTCACTTACTGGTGTACTGTTATCTGTTATTTCCGAGGTGCCATCTGTTGAAGAAATAGTACTGGTAGGATCTTCGGAGGTGATATCGGTTGGAGAATATCCAGTTACTTCTGTTGTATCACTTGTGGAGCCTTCACCAGTGCTGTCAGTAGATTCATCAGTCGTTGAAGGTTGAGTAGGGATATTTGTCGTTTCAGTTCCTCCCGTTTCTGGTTCTTCTGGTATTCCTTCGTCGGGGGTACTAGTAGTGGGTTCTTCAGTAGTCATTTGTGTCGTTGAAGAAGCTTCTTCATCGGTACTTGTTGTGCCTGTACCGGGCTCAACTGATTCTTCGATTGGAGTTTCGTCTGTCCATCCACTGGAGTCATCAGTGGTTCGGGTTGTGTCTATCGTTGTTGATTCCTCTGTAGTTGTTGTGGTTGTTGTATCGCATTTTTCTCCATCATGATCTATGCTGATTTGGTCGAAAAACATATATCCTCCAGATCCCGGTATAACATTCATTTTAAATTCAATCTGAAAATTGAAGAAAAAAAACAAAATCATTTCAGCATCCTTGATTTTTTTTAAAGCACATTGATTTGTTCTTTAAACAACTAACCATATTTCCTGGCCTAATGTCAATCGTCTCTTTTGCCCATTGTATACCATTTGGTGGCTTCGGGTAAAAGTATTCACTACCGGTGCCAGCAGTATCTTTCCAGGGATATAGTGAAATTACTGTATTTTCAAAGAAATATGTCACTTCCACTTTAATACTTTTTGCACACAGTTCACTGACAAATGCACCAAATCTAAATATAGTGTTTGAAGACGATGTTACTCGCCACGTTGAGCCTCCCGTTACTGTTGCATCTAAAGGAGTTAGTGCATTTTTCCATCCACCAGGTTTTGCAATAGTGGTAGGGCTACTTCCACTCGTTACCCAACCTGCGTTTCTAAATTGTACTAATGTTTGCGCTGTAATAGTTGCAGCTTTAACTGAACTGATCGATCCAAATAAAATTACAAAAAAGTAAAACAACGAATGCAGCCTACTAACAACTTTAATTCTTGCCATTGTGAAATTTTTAGTTTATATGCGTTCACTGTGTTTGAAAAAGAGTTTCAAGTCGTCTTAATTGGAATGTCCTAAGGGGAGCAACCTTGAGAAAGTTTAAGGAAACGTCACTATGATTTAGATTTATAACTTGTATTATCTTTGATTCTCCAAACTTCGTTTATAATTTATACTGATTGTACAATTAATTGTATGTCTGTAACATTGTTTGTAACACAATAAGAAAAGGTCAAATTGTTTCGCAATTAACAAATGAGAGTTCTACATTCATACTGGAATAAAAATGTTGATTTTGGTCTCATAAAGCATAACATTTTCATAATAACTATACTAATTGATTCAAATCCATAATCCCACTTATATCATGTTAACGAAATCTGCTTGGAATGGAATCTCTGTTTGTATTTATGTAATCCTACTTTCAAGATAATTGTAATTCCTCGACTTAAACAGAAATGATGGAAGCTCGTGGTCATCTCCCTTTGTTGTACAGTTTAACTTTTAGGTTGATAAATTTAAAATTAATCCCGCAAACGCGTGCACATACATATGAAATGGAATTTTAAAAATTGATCATCAAACTATTGGGAAACTGATCTATACGTAAAAATAAAATGTATATACCTATATAGATGTCGTACAGATATTGAATTCCATGAATGTACCTTACCCAGAAGTGGTATCGGGTCGGGTACTTCGTACGGCTAATTTCTGATCTCATTACGTACGCAAATCAATTCAAGTATAAAACATTGATCAATGATGTCATCATCATTCGCGAATGAGTGATTTATGGTACCAGAAAACAACAGTTTTTACACATAACATGTCAACCCTTGTATTTCAATTTGCTTATTCATTTTTTTGTGATTTATTAGCTGGCATAATCAGGAAACAAAAACATTGGCTTAATTTAACATTTTTTTAACTGACTCATGGTTTTGTAAATATGTGGCATTTTCAAGTTCATTGACTAGTACATCATACTCGTGTCCCGACTTTCACCCACCAACCAACCAATCTTTTTCACTCGTTCCATATCCTTGCCACTTGACTTGATTGTATCATCATTTGTATCAAAGTTGTCGCTTTTAATCACCGGTCTAGCACGCATTCCTGGCAACCAACCGGGAAAAAATGGCTTTTCATTTTCTTTCTCAGATTTTGATTTCCTTTTCATTCCAGTTGTCATGAGAGTGGTATCACGGTCATCATCAATATAATTGTACAGGTTACGTTGATGCCGTTCCCAGAAGTACTGCTGTTGAAGATCCAAAAGTGAATCCAAGCTGGCAGAGCCCCTTAATCTTCTCCCCATTCCACTGCGCTCACCATTTGCCTTTGCCGCTCTTAAGTACTCTTCCGGAATATCCTCATCTCCGTCATTCCCTTCAAATCCACCATTAGTTTGCCCTCGCCACTCCTCCTGACCATCCTCAAAAGTGACAACGCACTCTCCTTTCATTTCACTCCGAGACCTGTTTAATTTAGAGCTCATCCACTTTCCAACATTCGGCCTTGGCATTTTCCATCCTTGTAATCTCTCCGCTTTTGCTGCTGTCGTTATAGCTTGTTTTGCCAAAACTTTGTCACGTTTCCCCAAACAAAATCTTCGAAACAGAGAAAAGAAAATTTGCAACAAAAGTAACGACAAAATAACAACCACGCAAATCATTGTGGCATTCACAACAATAATTGCTATCAACGCTTCGCCCATTAATTGACGAACCAAATCTTCATAATTTGGTATTGTCGCATTTTCAACGGGTGTTGAGTCGAATTCGAAAGTGACATCAGAAAATCCAGTTTCTGTAAATGGATCAGTGGAGGTAGGTAGGGATTCAGGAGGAAGAGTGGACACAGAAGCCATTGCGATTTGGTTTCAAAATTTTGAGATTTTTTATGTAAATTGTGACCTTTTTGAGTCTTTCACCTTCTCGTGAGATGCAAAATAAAATGTCAATTAAATGAATAAAGCTTTCAAGTTTGATCTCAAATGAAATTACAATTACAGACCATCTGCCTTCTCGTGTTTTATGATAATAATCGATTTATCATGTTATGTTACCGAATTACATATCAATAATTTATTAATTTATTTACAAAAGAAATCGAAAGATAATACAATTTAAAACTGTTTTTGTGGAACTGCATAAAGTGGTTGTTGGATGTAATCGGGTGGCGGTGGTGGAGGTGCTGGAGCAACAGATTTGAAAACAGCCGTTGATCCTGCTCCCATCTGTTGCAACTGATTAGGGTGTTGTTGAGAAGGTACATGATGAAATCTGGGCAAAACACGAACCAATTTACTTTTTCCATCGTTAAAACTGTCGCTAGATAACTGTGGCTTTTGATGAACAGGTGGCTTCATTAAATCATTTTGGGTTGGAGCGACAAATGTATCTCTATCATCGTATTCTTCCCCTTGCACTCGTTCCTCAATGAACTTGTATGGAGTAGAATTTCGTAGAACTGCTCGTTTTGTGCTGAGTTCAGTCAAGTTAGCTCTATCATTGCCGTCAGGTTGATTGCCAGAATATGGAGTGTAGTTATCCAGGTATTTAAAAGGCTCTTCAACCTTTTCTCTATAATATTCCGAGTTATTACTCTGATTATAATTGTAATTGTATTCGGATTCCTCCATGGATTTACTCTGGCTATACATGGGTGTTATTGGTACGAAGGGAGAAATGGGTGCAGGTGTATCAGGAATAGTTTGGGATTCATAATCTGGAGAAGGGACTTGGTGTCCCTCAGCTTGGAAAGTTGGTGAGGGAGCAAATGTGAAGTTGCTTTGTGATACTTGTGGTGTTTCCAGTTGTTGTTCAGTGTAATCAGGGTTGATTCCCGGGGAAAAGGATGATGACTGGTAATTATAGTTTGTAAGAGATGTTTGGTGTTGGTATTGTTGAGCGGGGTAAGGGGAAACGGGGGACATTCTGTTGTCATCGTCATAATCGTAATCCATTGACATGGCGTGGTTTTCATAGCTACCACTTACCGGTGGGGGATAAGCACGAGTTTCTTCTGATAAGGCTGCTGCATTTCTAAATGTTGGATTGGGCTGATTGTTGAAATCGGGGGCAGTGGCATGTGTATTATTCATGGCGGAGGGTTTAGGTGGTTTAGCTCGGGGTTTTTCATTGTGACAAACAAATTGAAGAAGTAATGCCAAAACTAGAACGAAAGCAGCTATTCCGATAATACTAAATACGAAGGTACCCCAGAGGCTATGAACAAAATCATCATCAGATGAGGAGTTCTCTTCTGATGAGGCCTTTGGAGAAATTTTACTAGTTCTCATTAGCTCCTTAAGTTTAGAATCCATGGCAGGTGAAAGTCGCAAGGTGTAACTTTCATTTTCTGATTCCAAGTTGGATCCATTTTGAACAGCCAAGTTTGCTTTGGTCTCGGCCTATTTAAAATTTTAAATCACATAATGAAGTACCTTTAAACTCACAGCGCTAAGTTAATATTTTATTTTTAAATGTAATTTACAGTTTCAGTGGCCTCCAGATAGTGAAATTGCGCAACCACCAACACCAAAATCATTAACTTTTCCTTCCAAGCCATATCTTTTCGAACTATTTCAACAAAGCAAGAAATTTTTCCCCAGAATTTTAATACAATTTACAAATAATTACTGGGAATACAGTTAATTAGTTTAAATCTACTGAGAAGATAATTAAATCTATGTATATCTAGGCATATAGAATTTCGTCCATTTTAACCACTGATACTGATACATGCATTGTGTACGTCAACAGTTGAGCCGTAACACGTCATTATACCAAAAGCTTATCATAATAATATCATGCTCCTCCCAGATTATCTCATCTACTTTTCCCCATTAGTCCGTTTAAACCTTTGGTAATGCACATTGCAATCTATTGATCAGTAGACAATCTATAGTATGCATATTTGCGAGGTTTAAATTATCAGTACTATGTTAGCTTTGTGCGATAACTCTACAACTCTGATAATGACTTCTTGATAAGAAAAGGGAAAAAATCGAACACGTTTGCATTTATTCAATGTACGGTCGCCAAACGACTTGCGTGCGTATTTCCGAACACTGGGAAAACAAAAAATATGACTAATTGAATGTTTTATGATGATCTCATGTAATTTGATAAGACAAACGAAAAATACAGATACCTATGCATAAATCAGCAAATGTGGACCACAGTGATAGAAGAATGCTTATGCTTGACTTATGTATGCTTTGTTTAATCGTTCATGCCGCCATCATCGCATACTCGCCAAACCTTAAAATTAAGTCGTTGAGTTGATAATCAACCTGTCAGCATTAGCATTACGTTGACATTTTTACAGATATCTTATGTAATCCATCTCGAACACAAAGAATTTCGTAATTTATTTTAATAAAATAATTAGCATTTTAAAAAATCATCACAAGTTTTGTTTGTACTCTCATGTCAAAGTTCCTTAAAGCTATTTGATTTGTCATGTAAAAAATAAGTCTATGATATATCCTATGTATTTACAGGAAAACATAAATATTATCAAAACAAAGCATTTCGTACGCGGAAGCTTTTGCGTTTTAATTTTAAAAGGATTAACTATTATCGTGAAATTGTCAAATTATATCAGAGCGCGACCCATGTCGATCTATTATGATTTTGAGTTTCAGGGTAATGTCGCTGCTGCGGGATTACTCGGTGTGCTTTTTTTTAGGAAGATGTGATGGAGACATGTTTGTAGTTTGATTGGGTCTTGAAGTCTCAACATAATCATAATTCATGGCATTCGTTGATGATGGTACGTTTTCTATGTTTTTTCCAGAATTTAGTTCATCAAATGCCATGTATGGTGTGGACTCTCTGTAAATGGCACGTGGTGACCAAGGAGTACTGGAGGAAGATGAAGGTGATGTTGATGGTGGAGGTACTGATGAGACTTGAATTTTGTTTGGGACATGATTGGCTTTTTGCACAGAAGGATTTATTAGATATGGATAGCGATTCATGTACAAATACAGTTCTCTGTCTGAACCATTCATGTTAGGTGATGTTTTGCCAGAAATGTTGGCGTTTGAAGAACCATTTTGAGAAATGATATCTTCCAGATCATCTTTTTTGCTTTTTCTTCTTCTAAGTACTCCTCCTCGAACGCATACAAATCGAAGACAACACGCAGAAAGTAAAATGAAGAGGAATACACCAATAGCTGAGAAAAGCAGTTTTCCCCCTAATCCATTTATAAATCCAGAAGAATTTGGAGGTTTTTTAGTAGTTGAAGGTCGCATGGACGATGTAAAGCATGGAGGATCGGTGCATGGGCTTGGAGGTGGTGTCACAGACGTGATGTCACTTTCTGTTGTATCCCTTGTGCTCTCAGATGTTGGCAGTGATGACGTTTCTGAGGATGTAGTGGAGGAATTTTCAGTAGATGGATTATCTGTAGTAGAGGTTCTCGGTTCATCTGTGGATGAAGATGTGGGGTTATCTGTAGTAATTGTAGACGCAACTGTAGATGATGTCACTTCAGGCCCGTCAGAAGTAGAAGGTTCTGACGACGATCCTATGGGGTCATCTGATACTGTACTGGACGAGTCGGAATCGTCCTCTGTAGTCGTGTCAGACGTTGTGTCCAAGTCAGTAGTTGAAGAAATATCCTGACTTGTGGTTGTGGAATCTGTACTTGAACTAAAATCTTCTTCCGTTGTCATTTCAGTGGTACTTGAAACTTCCATCGTTTCAGAAACTTCCGTCGTTTCAGTCGTAGCTTCAGTTGTGATTTCTGTGCTACTTGATAGCTCCGTCGTTTCAGTCGTTACTTCCGTTGTAGGGTTGGGTGTAGTTAGTGGATCAAAATCTCCGTTGATAACAATTTTATCGAGAATGTTGAACGTAGTAGCGGAAAAGTGAGAAAACCTCAGGCTCACTTCCTGCGTATAAAGATGAAAAATTAAACTATTTTGCACACACTTGATTTAGTAGACTATCCAAAAAATATATTTTGCTCCAACTTACATTTTTTCCTGCAACGCCCAAAGTTTCTTCAAATTCAACCCACCCTTTCCCAGTGATAAAATCCCAAACAATTCCATCAAACGACACTTCCGTATCTATATCGCTTTGATATACCCTGGCTTTAAATAAAGTATCCCCTGGTTGAACATGGTATTTAAGTTTGCACCCGTACGGAGCACATACAGTCCAAAAGCCCTTTTCTCCATTTAGTTCCTCTGGAGGAATTAAAATGGTCCCACCATCATTAGGGTCACAAGCGAAATCTGTTGATAGTTCGGCGTAGCCATTATCACAATCTATATCCCAAGTACCGTCTCGGGGAATATCAGACTCCACGTCAACCAAAAGTCTGTCTTGACCAAATACTCCGAATATTAGTAATTGCAAGATGCTAAAATAGACGCTATTTTTCGTGCGTCCCATTCTAAACCTTATTTCAAAAATTCTAATTTTTAATTTCGTTAAGGATAGTAGTTTGCTAAAACTTAGGTCAAGAAGCAAAATTGTCTTTTGGAAAAGTGAATATTATTAGTTGGCCTTTCGAGTGCAGTAACAAAGTTCATTTGGCATCTGTCAAATTTATACAAAAGTACATACCACTACCCTATCCAATTGACAATTAGAAAAAGTTAAACATGTAAAAATGTGGTTTTACAACATAAACAACAAAACTACATTTTACTTACACCTTATGGCAATTTACAATGAAAGACATACATGTCATCATCATATCGTCATGTCATGATTGATAAGATTGGGAATTAGTGAATAAAATAAACTGTCACACGGGACATTATATTTAATTTGTAAGTATGCATGAGAATTAATATAAAATGTACGACACAATTCTGGAATTTCAAAAAAACCGTATTCTTCTCATTCATCACTCTCGTCTCTTTCATTATTCTTTCAAGTATATAGGTATGTCATCGAAAAGTCAAGAGCAAGCAAACAGAGTAGACATTCAGGATTCATAATAATTTTTACCAAAAAGTTTTCACTTTAGTCTCGTGAATATTCTTCTGTGCATACATTGTATTTGCACATGAAATTGAAAACATTTTATTGACAACAGACAAAGATCGAGTGTTATGTCATGTCACACATGTAACTACTTATTATGCAAAATATGTACTCAAATTATTGATTAGTTCATAATTCCAAGAATAGCCTTCAATAAAAAATCATTGAATCTTGGTAAACTATGATTGCGAAATTGTGTGCATTGCTTTTACTTCGATCAAGCTCATTTATCTACTTTATAGGAAAATTGAAAATGACAATGGTTCAATTAAAAAATATCGATAATCCATCCAACAAATATTGATAGTTTTTCTACTCACAATGCTGATCATGTCTGTGATGTGATCATGACCCTGACCATGCATACACAATACACATGGACTACACACCCAGAAAATTATTAAGTAATAAATTTAAATTGGAAACTGTTGACGTAAAATGAATTCACAACAAATTACAACATGCAGTATTTTATTCAGATACACCTTGACTCTGTCCAATAATCTAAACGATCTCTAATCAATTAATCCTCTTGTCACGCAAACAAAACAGTTAGGAATCATTTGAAAATAATGAAATCATGCAAGTTTGAACTTTACCTTACTTTGAATGAATGAAGTCACCTTCAATTACCAATAATTCCTTCCTTACTTAAAATTCAGGAATCCATGATGCAATTAAGTTAAAATGTAACAAACAAATCAATGAAATCATTTTAAAATCAAGTTTATTCTTTAATCTTAGCTAGAAAAAATCGACTACACTTTCACAGGATACAACAGACATTGTGTAAATATTTTAGAACTGTAATTTTCCATTTGAATCGAAAAAACTATTCTTACTTTGTAATAATCACTTCAATATATTTCTGTGGAATAACCTTTGTCTTCATTTTATACCCCATCTCACGCCTGCCACAATTAATGTACTCTCCCACTACACTTCTTGTACTTCCCTTGGAAAACAGTGTTCTTCTCCCGTCCTCACCAAATCTAATCAACTGACCTGCTCTTAACATATTCAACTCGAAGCCTCTTACTGTCTTCATTCCCATCAAATCTTTAAACAAATTTAAATCCATGTTAGCGTCCCCATTAAACTCTATTGCAGGCACTTGCACCCTTCCCAAATCCACCGTTTTCTCCTCATCAGTTTCCACTACAATTAGCAGGCATCCGAAATATTTCAAATTCACTAAATTTTTGACAATCCATTCAATCTGGCTGCTAGTTAACATTAAATACGATTCGCGATAAAATCTAGAGCACAGAAGATCGCTGCCATTTAATTCTTTGTCTTCAGATGAAGAATAGGACTCGGGTGTAAAATGCAAACTTTGCAGTGAAACGGGAAGACAATTCAGCTCCGATACTCTACAAGTCCATTCATCTTCCGGGGCAAAAAGGTAACAATGACCAGAGAGTCTCAAAGATTTCAGATTGTTGCAATGTCCAAAATGGCTGAGATTAGTTGGAGCCATACCGTGAATTGTAATTGCTACATTTACTGCGGTAAGGTTAACTACATTGACTGGAAGGAGATTCTCCAAGGTCTGTGGAAGGAATGATCTTTGGCAGTTGACACAAGTCTTTTTAATAACAGTCAGTTCCTTTAAAGATGATTGTCCTTGCAAAAGGGCATTCTCTAAAAAATGCAATTAAAAATTACAGCTCATTAATTTTTAATTAGCAAAGTTTTTTTTACATAGGATAGAATTGCTACCTAATATCCACGGATCTTTTCCCTCAACTGCCATCAAAGTCAACTTTAACACATTTAACTTGAGTTCCCCAAGATTTTGAAGGTGCTTTTGAATTTCAGCCCTTTGCAAAGAACTGTTCGTTGTAAAATTGGTCAACCCAAACAACATGCTTACCATTACTCGGGGACTCCGGTCAATTTCTAATGATTTTAATGTCCGCCGAACACTGATTACCAAACACATTGTTGCAAGATAATTTGCGAATATTGCTCCAGCACCACTTGCTTTAAACCATATGTATGGATCTCCCATTTTGTAAGTCCATTGCAAACTTAGATGGTACAAAACTTTTAACGAAGTGTTTCCTAAAGTTGCAAGATTTTTAAAAAATCGAGTCTGCTCAGGGGTTGGAAGTCCTTTAAACTGAAACTGTTCAAATTTTTAATTTTTAATCTTTTTCATGAAGACTGACAAATAAATCTGAATTTATTTAAAATACCATGAGTTTAGTTAAGTTTTGATAATAATGGCGAGAGGAACATAAAGGTAACCCCAAAGATGTCATCAAAATGGGAACGCTGCAACGTTGAAAGAGTAACTCTTCAATGTTCAGACAATACGGTAGAATTTTCTTGACTTCTGATACGTCAATGTTATCTTCGATAAAAGCCAATTTTTGGGCGTTGCTAATTATCCTACCGATACCCCTGGAGGAAGAAATCACGTTCTTTTCCTTTTGACTTAAATCATAAATTTTAACGGTAGAAAACATTTCAGTGGTATTCACAAGGAAGGGATATGAGTCGTCAGAGAACTGACAGATGAAATCCGTGAAATTTCGGGAAATCATGGTTTTCCAGTAGGATGACACGCAACGTGATGTGAGAATTGATGAAATGGGGAGATATGAGATAATCTCATTCTGCATCTATTTCCAACAATTAGGATAAATAGTTTAATATTTTATGTTGTGTTTTTAAAATGATTGAAGATTTTTTAATTTACTTCATTAGGAAGACGTTTCATTGAGTCCATCTTTTTGTTTTATTGTGATTTTTTTATTTTGAGGAGCTTGTGAAATGATGTTAAATGAAAGTTCCTGACTTACTGATAGTTGGATGTAAGCATAAATTGAAAGCATTTATAATTAATTTGAAAAAATAAAACATCTTCAGATAAATCAAACTATAGCAATCGATTACAGGCAGGTTTCTAAAAATGATAATGGTTGATCGAATGTGTTTGTAATTGTTGATACAGATTTTGACCTATAGCACTTCTGAATTTTTACAGAATTACAAAAATATACCAATATAAATATTTATCAATTGTAATTTTTAAATGTTGAAAACGGGTAATAATGATGATGATGAATTTCTCGGGTTCTTTCAGGACATGTGTCACAACAACTGCATGGTTCTGGTGGAGGTGTGGTAGGGCACTCTGGAGGAAAGGTGATAGTGGTATATACTGGGTCCGTGGTCTCGGTTGGAAATGCCGTTGTTTCTGTCGTAGCCTCCGTTTTGATTTCAGTGGTACTCGGTATTTCCATTGTTTCAGTCGTAAGTTCCGTTGAAGGAATGTATGTGGGTGGTGGGTCAAAATCACCGTTGATAACAATTTTATCTAGAATGTTGAACGTAGTAGCGGAAAAGTGAGAAAACCTCAGGCTCACTTCCTGCGTATAAAAAGAATGAAAATGAAAAATTAAATTATTTTACACACACATAAGTTAACATCATACCCAAAATTAATTTTGTTCCAACTTACGTTTTTTCCAGCGATACCCAAAGTTTCTTCAAATTCAACCCACCCTTTCCCAGGGATAAAATCCCAAACAATTCCATCAAACGACACTTCCGTATCTATATCGCTTTGGTATACCCTGGCTTTAAATAAAGCATCCCCTGGTTGAACATGATATTTTAGCTTACATCCGTATGGAGCACATACAGTCCAAAAGCCCTTTTCTCCATTTAGTTCCTCTGGGGGAATTAAAATGGTGCCACCATTATTAGGGTCACAAGCGAAATCTGTTGAGAGTTCGGCGTAGCCATTATCACAATCTATCGCCCAAGTGCCGTCTCGGGGAATATCAGAATCCACGTCAATAAACGATCTATCCTGACTTAGAATTTTTTTGATGCAGAAAATTAAAATAACAAAAGCAAGAGCAGCCTTGTTGGACCACATTATTAACTGAACTGTATTAAAAATTCTAGCTATATTTCAATCGTAATTAACTAGTAAAAGATTCAAAGTTTTAGAGGGAGAAATGTCTTTGAAACTACAAATTATAAACTGTGGGTAAAAAGGGAATACGGTCTATTTATATGTTGCATTCACATACATATTTAATTGCATATGTTTTAAAAATATAATCATGCTAATGTTCCTTTTGTGCTAAATTACTCCTTTACAAGAATCTTCTGGTGATAATGGCAAAACCAGGATGTAGGCTTAATCTCACATAGATCAATCAATCATTTTATGTCTGCAATAATTTTGGTTTTCCTTAAATGTATGTATGTAATTCCAATCAAGAAGGCCAAAAATAATCCCGTTCGATGCTGTACATCCTACACAACCAATTTCATCAGAATTTTGCAATCGACTACAATTAAACAATTACAAATAGATTATACATTTTGGCATTGCCACCTCTGATTTATTTTACACGTTGGTCCACAATTTACTGTTTGATGGAATTGATTGTTCCAGTTTCAGAATATGCTTAAAAATAGACAATCTTTTTCATGCATGCATGCATGCTTGAATTTTTTTAATCTTACGCATATTCAAAAAAAACTTGTTATAGCTTGTTGGCCAATTTTTTTATTCATTTTGTTACACCTTTTCTAAGATTGGTTTTTAAAAAATTATCTTGAAATTTTTTCAGGAAGATGTTAGTTAAAAGTTAAAATTGTAATATTCATTTTTTGAAAAGTGAGATTAGGCCAAATTAATCACTTATAAGAATCGATTGACGATAATGGCAAAACCAGGAAATAGCTTAATCTCATATTGACCAACCAATGTCAGTGTGCAATGTCATTTTTATGTTTGCAATATTTATTTTGTTTTCCCTTAAATGTATTTCTAATCAAGAAGGCCAAAAATAATCCCTTTTGATGCGTTACATCCTTCGACTGGTTGCATGAGAATTTTACGACCAACTACAAATAAACAATTATTACAAATTGAATATGTGCATTTTAGCGTTGCCACCTCTGATTAATTTTGTGCTTTAATCCTAAATGTACTGTTTAATTGTTCCAGAGACAGTTCAGGATATGTTTAAAAGCAAAGACAATCTTGCAAACATATCTGAAACATTTTAAATATTTTATTGAAAAGGTAAATTTATTTTATTTAGTTTGTTGAAGTAGTTTTTTAAACATTTTGTTACGCCTTTTCTTGAATTGGTTTAAGACAATATGATGCTGCAATTTTTCTACGAAGATTTTTAGATAAAATAAAGGTTAAAAATTCTGAACAAATATTCCATACGAAGTATTTTTTCCAATTTGAATCAATCGTTATCGTTAAATTTATTTTGAGAAAGGATAATAATGATGATGATGAATTTCTCGGGTTCTTTCAGGACATCTGTCACAACAACTGCATAGTTCTGGTGGAGGTGTGGTGGGGCACTCAGGTTTGGTTGTGGTGGTTAGCGGGTCCTTGGTCGTAGATAATTCCGTTGTAGGTGGTAGTTCAGTTTCAGTCCATTCACTTGCATCGTCAGTGGTTCGAGTTGTGTCTGTCGTTATTGCTGGATCACATTCCATTGCATCATGGTGTATACTGATCTGATCAAAAAAGATATATCCTACCGATCCTGGTATAACATTAATTTTTAATTCAATCTGAAAATTAAATACAGAGTTGATTAAAAAATTACTGAATTTTAATAAAAGAGAACGTGATTTTTCTTGAAAAAACTAACCATGTTTCCTGGCATAATGTCAATCGTCTCTGTTACCCATTGTATACCAGTTGGTATTTTCAAATTAAAGTATTCGCTGCCAGTGCCAGCAGGATTTTTCATAGGATATACTGAAACTAATGTATGTTCCATGAAGTATGTTACTTCTACTTTCATGTTTGTTGCACAAAGTTCACTGACAAATGCATCAAATCGAAATATAGTGTCTGAAGATGATGTTACTCGCCACACAGAGCCTCCAGTTACTGTTTCATCCAAAGGCCTTAATGCAGCTTTCCAAGTACCAGGTCTTGCATAAGTGACAGGAGAACTTCCAACGATTGTCCATCCTGCGTTTCTAAACTCTACTAAAGTTTGCGCTGTTATAACTGTGGCTTTACTTGAACTGACTGATCCTAATAAAATTACAGAAAAGTAAAACAACGAGTGAAGCCCGTTGTCTATGTTATTCCTTGCCATTGTGAAATAATTTTGGTTTAGAAGAGGGCTTGCTTTATTTCAAAGAGATTTCAAGCAATTTCCATTAAAACGCTCGCATTTAGAGAATCAACCTTGAAAAAGCTCCAAATTAAAATATGCTTGAAAAAGTGAAAACGCTCTATTTATATGTTTCTTTGTAAAGTAAAGTATAAATTGTGTGCGTAATGCATGGCCATTTTAATATTCATTCCTAAAATTGAGATAAACATTAATTAATCCCTTACATGAATCAATTTACGATAATCAGCACAGCACAGGAAACAGGTTAATCTGGCAGGGATTAATAAAAAATTGCATGATGCCTTTTTTATGCTTGATATTGTTTTATTTCCCTTAAACATATTTTAATCCCCAATTTCATTATGATGCTTTTTGGCACCTGTCATTCTACAACCTAATCAATGCTTGTGCGTTATAAAGCCATAATGTCCTGTTTGTTTTAAATATTTAACTTCCTTAATTAATCCTAAACATTAATGCATATTATAAAACTAATAAATTTGTAGGGTTTAAAATGAGGATCCTAATGAATTATCCTATTGATACGTTAACACGTAGTATTATTTAAATGAAACAATTTGCGTCATAAATTGCAAACATAAGTCCAATTTAGTCTGATCATTGATCATTTTTTAACCTACGTATTTTCTTACGGCTTGTCTCTAATTTACACGTGTATGTAGAAAATTAATCCACAAAAAAGGTCCGTTGTATGTATATAATTTAAAAAAAGAAGCTATTCATTACCACAATTCTGGAAAAGAGAAAATCTCAAAACATTACAAAAATACGTCATCCATAATTAATTGCTACCATTATAATATGTAGGTCGCCGCGGACACTGAACCTAATCAATATAAGACTTTTAAACTTTAAGAATACACAATGATGGCTGAGCAGTGGGCATCACACACTGTACTGTACTCTGTGATATGATGTCCATGATTGTCCATGTCCATGTATGCATACATCTGCCATATCGCTGGTTAATCGAATTGTGCAAACTGGAAAATATATTAAAATGACATTTTGATAAGCAACACCAGACAAGCATGTGATTTGTATAACCACTTGTGTCTTGTCCAAAACAATATCTAGCTTTGTTCATTTGTATCATTGTATTGTACATGTGGCATTATTATGTGAGTAATTAGCAAAAATTCCTCAATTAAATTAATATTCACCTCTGGAATTCATAAAACCAAGCATGGGTTTTCTTTTGATATTTTTATACAGAATGACTGAGGCCCCATCGTTCGTTTTTTTTTATCGCTAAGGTCTAAATGTGTACTTGAATTAATCATGAGGTTGACCATTTTCATGTATTCATAGCATTATCTATTTGTCTATTAATTTCCATTCTGTTTCATCACAAATGCATTGCATTGCATTTTGTCAATTTTGGTATGTGAACCCCCGACTGTCAGCTCATCAATGATGATGATGATGATGTGATGAATTCACTATTCATCTTTTGTAAAAGTGATCTTTAGACCCATACATAAGTTATGTTTGTTTATACGATGATCTCTTCAATATGCGTAGCATGATAAAACTTTGGTCTTGGTTTGGTTGGTAAACATGCAAAAGATGAATAGCAGTGGTCATCTAGGAAGCAAACACTTCTTTGTTGCTTTCTGTCATTTTCTGTCTGGCTGGCATGAAAAGCAAAGAGAAGTTGGAAATAAAGTCAAAAGAGGATATTTTTAGAAAGTTTACGCAAGCAAGGTTGAGGGTAATTGAGTGAGATCGTGGGATTAACATCATATATATGAACGTGACAAAAATACACATAAATCTTTTAGTTCTAAAGGACAAACCTTGAGAAAGGATCTGTCCGTGGATGTATTTTTGGATATTATTTGAATCTTTCAAGAAAACCAAATCCTGGATCCTGGTCCAGTAACAAAAATTGAGCTGCTGAGCTGAGTAAAATTAAATCGCATCCCTGCACTGAGCAATTGACCGATTTATTTTAGTGTTGTGTTTAGTGATTTCTACTCTGTCCATTGTAAAAAGCTTGTTTAATAGAATAATTAACTATTTGTACATACAAACTAGTTAAAATGGTGACAAAATCAAATTCTAGAGAATTTTCAACGGGACCGGAGACCGAAGAATTAAATGAAGATTTTCATGAACAAGAGTTGTCCAACTATGTCTCTCAAGTAATGCGACACTTGGGTGAGTTTAATTAGGATACAGAAATTGTAATCGTTTTTACTATTTAAAACAACAACTGTATTTAAACAAAAAGTTTTGCTGAAACTTTTGTAATTATGTATGTGATTTAGAAAAGGAAGATGTGGCCGTTCCTGACCATTGTCATAAGTTTATTGAGCGTTGCCTTCGAGTGAAGAATTATGATGTGAGACAGGCGTCAGATTTGGTACATAGAATTTTGTTATAATTTTAATAAAACATTATGCATAAAGCATATCAATAGTGGAAAGTGAAAGCATTCTGTATTTAATTTTTAATTGTCCAATGGGTTTACCATTTTGTTGTTTCACAGTTTAGAAATTTTGGAATCATGATGAATATGAGGGAAATGCAAGACTTGTATGCAAAATTCCAGCCGAGCAAATTGAAAGATTTATATTTAAAAGGCACAATAGCACCTGCGTTTCATCGTGATTCCCTTGGGCGTCTTGTGATTGTTGGGCATGCTGGTAAATCCAAAATCTACTGAGTTCCTTTATTTCCTGTAAAACAGTATGTTTGTGTGATAAGTACTTGTATAAGCACATGTTTAACTGTATTCTGAATTTATACTTTAGGTTCATGGAATCCCGACGAATTCGACTTTGATGAGGCGTTGGCAGCATTTATTATTATGTTCAATTACGCCTCTGCACAATCGCCGGGTATTCAGCGGAAAGGGTTGGTTTTTCTTTTGGATTTTGGTGGATGGAGTTTACAGCAGATACGCTCGGTTAAATTCGGAAGACTGAAAACGGTTGCGAAGCTAATGCAGGTACTTAAGACTTCTATATACAGCACATAGTACATGGTTCGTTGTACTTGCATTTGCAATCTTTAAAGAAATCATTTAACTTTCCACTTAACTATCTCGTGTTAAATTTCATTAAAGAAATCATATTTTTTAAAAATATTTTGATGTAGAATTCAAGTCCTGGAAAAATTAAAGGAATCCATATAATTCGCTATCCTAAAATAATTGCCGTTCTTTTTGCTCTTATAAAACCGTTCCTAAAAGCCAAATTAAAGAGTCGAGTAAGTGGGTATATTAAAAATATTATGAGTGTGATACGTAATCAGTGAACCTTCGTAAAATGACCAAAAATCCATTTAAATTAAAGGTACATTTTCATGGGGAGCTGGAATCTCTGAATAAAATTGACCCCAATTTGTTTGACGCAATTCCGGATAAATGCACATCAGATTATTACAACAGCATCACCGCCAGAAACATTGATGAACAACTTGTTGCTGATGTAATTCAAAGTGACAAATATTGTAACGGTGGGTAAAAAAAATTCATACGTGTCAATGCATATGAAAATTATTTTTAACGATGAATGTTGTGTTTTAACAGAAATGGTGAAGCTTTACTATCCGCCGTATTGAGACAGCCGTAGTGTAGTAGCTAACAATCAACAAACCAATTGGAACAATCACTTTGATTTAATTTTGACAATGTTATGTAAAAATTCAAATGATTTCAAAATAAATTTTCTTTTAACTATATGTACACATAATGAAACCTTTTCAAATGTGGCTAAAATTTGCAATTCGATTTTTTTCATTAAGAGGATGATGTGGTTGATGAGGGGCCAGACTCTCCATTAATAATTATTTTATCAAGAGCAACAAACACATTGGGGTCTGTATGCCCGAGTGAAATGGTTATATCCTGCAAAAAACGAATTAATAGAGTAAGAAAATGTTACCATATTCCATTAACTTTAACAAACAAAATGAATGCCAAATTTTCAAACTTACTGTTTCTTTGCTGAGGTTTAAATTCCGGGAAAACATCACCCATCCTTGACCCATTACAGGTATTAATGTATCGCCTATTCTCACCGCAGTTAGCTGAGTGCCACTCTGATAAACCCGGATTTTTAAATGAAAGTCTTCTGATTTTGCATGATACCTTATCACGCAAGTACGTCCACACTTTGTCCAAAACCCTATTTCCCCGTTTAAGCTTTCAGGGGGAATGTTTATGGCTCCTCCGAATTCTCCACAGTCAAACTCTGAGGAGTAATTTGCATAACCGTTGGGGCAATCCACTTCAAATCTTCCATCAGTTGGAATGTCATCTGCGGTATCGATTGCAATGGTTTGCTGACCAAATACCTTATTGTTCAAGGTACAGAGCAAGATGGTAAAAGCTACGAACGTCTCGATTCGCCCCATTATGAAGTTAAGTTTTCTGAACTGATGAGAATTGGAATATTATGGAGCACAATGTAATGTGCCCTATTTATATGCTTATAGTTTACAATTTTAATTATTTTCAATGGCCATGTAGTAAATGATCCGATCATGAAGATATGAAAGAAAGAAGATTGACATTACAAATAGCAAGTCAAAAATAAAACAATTTCGAGGCTAAATTGGAATTACAATTAGGTTATCTGCCAAATTATCAGACGTATGAAAAACAAAAAAAAACTTCATTCAGGTATCCACTGCTATATAAAGTTTAATTTTTTAATGTTTTAAATCATCAAACTGCATTATTTAATCAATTGAAAAGCTTTATTTATCTGACAGTGTACAAGTATCATATTATATCAAATCGTACGTGCAAATTACCACGTACATTTTTAAATTTCTTTACGAAAACCATTCATTCATTCAGTTTAAGCATATTAAAATCAAAAATAATCTATTCAAGTGACCCAAAGATTCTGTTCCAGGCCTTCCTAAGGATCATTTAATGTTATTCTATCCAAAATAGCAAATTCTGTTGATGACTGGTGAAATACACTTATTCCTACCTCCTGAAAAAGACAGTAAAATAAATTTCATACAAATATGTGTACATACAAAAAAAATAACTGATTGATTTCCAAAGGTAAATTAGACTAGAATCAATCTTACCGTGCCGGGGCTAACGCGTGTTAAGTTATATTCGAGCTCTTGCCATCCATTACCAAACTTAATGATGCCCCAGCTCCCTATCCACATATTTGCCTGGACACCACCACTTTGGTATACCCTTGCCTTAACGAAAGTATCCCCAACTGTTGTATTATACAATATGGTACATCCGCTGGTGCATTGTGTCCAAAAGCCTAGTTCACCATCTAATCTTTCAGGTGGAATGGTGATAGCCCCACCCCTTGTGCAATTAAAATCTGTGGACACGTTAGCGTACCCTTCAGGACAACTCACTTCCCAACTTCCATCAGTTGGAATGTCAGAATCTGTGTCAATAACTAATTTTCCTTGGCCCAAGCAACCACCCACAATGAAGAGTAAAATGAAAATATTCTCAGTATGCCCCATGGTTGAAAAAATAAATAAAAAGTTCCCCTTTTGAAAATAAATGTGTATGAAACTGGATAATCCTTAAAATTAAAAATCAACATGACTTTATATACGACATTCATGATTTATCTGAAGTCATCATTATCATTATCCAGCCCGTTTATGAAGCCTAAGATTGACATGTGACACTTGTTCTGGAAAGATCTCCATTCACTGTAAACATTGTCTTTTCATTAAACAATGGGTGGTATTAATGTATACATATCTAAAAGCTGACATTTCCAAAATGATCCAGGGAATTAAGATACCCTAGTAGTCCCATTAAAACTGCATTTTTAAACATTACAACAAAAGTTCTGACACAATTAAAATGGATATTCCCTATCTTTTTCGCCCTTGGTACACCTGAACAGACAATGCAAGAAATACAACTTCGTTATCAGAAAAATTGAATTTAAAAGATTAATGAAATGATGCATCAATAGAAGACATAGGTCAAAACACATGTAAACTACATGTAGCTAATTAAAATTATCAAAGTTTAAGCACAAATACACAATGCAAAATTACATTGATAAATGATGGATTTAGATCACAAAATATGACCAACAGGAGACATAAGTGAAAAACGCATGACAATAAGCGAATTCTCAACCAAAATACCAACACATCTTTCCAACACAACTTTCTTTAATAATATTAACTACAACTCAAGTTACATTACATACATTAAATAGAGAACTCAAATTGTAATACTACTTATTAGTTCAATTTCTCAGATCTCTGGCTGACATATCTTTATCCACGCAGTTTAAACTGCATCTAGATAACTGGTATTTACATTAACAAACATGCTGTAAAGTTTCTACAAAATAGAATTAAATACTGTCACAAGCCGTATCCCGATCGCGGAAACTAATGACATCAAAATTAGAGCCCCTCCATAACCCCGCATTCCCATCAACGAGTTCGCGTCACTCCTCGCCTTAAGTTTTTCGTACTCTTCAACCGCATTCTTATGCACCCCATCATGTCCCAAAAACAAATGATTCCTCTTTTGTCGATAGATCGGCACCCTAACCTCTTCAAATTTCTGACTCTTTGAGAACACGCTTCGTAAATCCGCAATAAAGTAAGGGTCATGGAT
>JAQFXM010001469.1:0-31948 GCA_034693345.1 Entomobrya multifasciata | reverse complement strand
TTTGATTTAGTGTTATTTACTTGTACATATTGCTGTCTGCCATCCATGTATGCTTTAAACCAACTAGAGTCAATATTGAAATGAAATATTGGCCATATCAAATCAACCGGTTATTAAACAGGGATCTTAGAAACAAAAGCATGTTTTATTTAACGGCTTGTGTGTAACAAGCACACATATATAGTGTACAACTCCCCATAATTATCACTTTCGATAGAAACAGATTAGGCCAATTATTCCACACGTTTAAACACGGCACCTTGAAGAAAAAAAGTTTCTTTGCTGTTTACTAGAAAAACTGGTGGTGTGGTGATGTTGTACCGTAGCAAATTTAGGTGGTTATAGAAATTAGCTCCACTGTTAGAGTTCATAAATGAGAGTATGTGTAGAGGTAATGCATGGATAGGTACAAATACTAAACAAAAAACAACAACGATACTAATCCAACTTTCCTCATTTCCTCTATTTCTAGCAAAATGAACCAAATACACTATTATTGCATTAACTTCTGCAACTTCAAATACAACCAATACATTAAACCATTATGAATGTGTCTCTCTCTCCACCTGCTTCCCATTCTCATCATCGGTCATTTTCGTTTAGTTAACTAGTACTCAATTCATCTATTGCTCCAAAGGGGAAATTTCCTGTTCGCTCATTTACTCGTCGAGTACGAGAAAAACCAATTTTGGACTTTAGCCCAATGAATTCCACCACCTCCACCACTAACTGCCAGTTTACACGGTGATCTGATCACATTGCTCAACTAGCGCCAAAGGAATAAATTGTTTCAAAAGTTTGCATGTAAAAGATTTTAAGTCTCTTCGTCATGTTAGAAAAGTGACAGGGGCATTAGGAGAAGTGCCACTATGCAATGTCAGTAAAGTGCCATCCTCTCCCCGGTATTTCTCAAGAGTTAATGCAAATAACTCGTTGACATGAGCGTATACTACTTCACTTAATGAATATTCATGGTTGGAAAAAAGTTTTTTTATTTTTATGTGCTATTCACATTTTACACTTTTCGGTGATGATGATAATGAAAACATCAAAAGATTGCTTGTTGCAGAGAAGAGGCAGGCAAACACACGGTTAAGCGTTAGGGAAATAACTTTACATAATTTACACAATGGTGTTTTTTTGGTCTGTTACCTCCAAACCAAACGACTAAATTTTTAGTTCAAGCTAGAACGATTACACATACGTAAAAATTCTATGCGTATGCTTTTAATTCAAAGAAATAAACTTTTTTTAGGCTACGCATAACTTTTTGCTCGCTAAGATATTCCTTAAGAAATTGGTTCATCTAAAATCGTTGAGTAGTAAATTTTGCATTTTTGTCCGTTAAAATATTGAATTAGAATTCACTTGCACTATGTACATTTTCTTTTGATGAACAACAATAAATAGATTAAAAAGCTCTTATTGGGGAAACCTATTTAATAGAATTTAAGTTGAAACCTACCTTGCTACAGTTAAAGTAGTTGTAGTTGTAACAATAACAATAATGAGCTTATTTTGCAAGCTTTTATTTCACTTTTGAAACATTTTTTTATCCTAAGAAAAAATTGTATTAATCTGTGGGATTATAATGTTGAATAAACATACAGCTTAACTGTCGTATTTCCAAGTACCCGAGTACTTATTGATTCCCACCGACTATAGAATCATAAATAAAGCCCTCAATATACTAGAAAAGTTTCACAACAAAAATACAATATTTCTACTTTAGCGAAAAAATTATTTGAATAAATAAATAAATTAGTGGTCATCAATTAAAACAACTTGCGAGCTAAACTTTATATGAGTTATAAATTGTAAACACATTAAACACGAATGGTGTTACATATCCTACCCAAGTTTGAAAATATGGCTCAAACTTTTTCAGGAATAAAGCCCAAAAGAATTTACACTCACCTATATTTTACATACTCCTATATAACTTATAAATTGTATTTATGTAAGTATAATGACCCTTTCACATTTACTATCCTTCGTGCGCCCACACTTTCCTCGATTTCCCTTGTTTATCTATTTTTACCAGACAACTTATTTTATAGCTTATTTACTTGGTTTCAAATGTATATGAGTGAGCCAATAGTATTATGGAAGCCTTGTTTGTCGACAAATTCAGGCAACGAAAATCTGACAAAATTTTAAGTGTACATTGTCGAAATCATTCAGATGAAAAAATATTCAACCAATAGTTTAACTTTCAATCTTGGCAGTTGTTCTTGCATTACTCCATTTTGTAAAATTACTTCCCATGCATACAGGTAGGTTTCATCACATTATTTCGACAAATTTTGCAAATAAATAAATTTTAGATGGATTATGAAATCAAAGTCCACTTGTACGTTATGGTCCAGATTATTTCCCCAAAAAACTTGGTAAACTTTTTAATAAATTTCGAGTCAAAATGTTACCCAACAAACTTTTTCGACTAAAATATTCGCTTAGGAAACCTAAGATCGACTTTTTACATTTACGTAATATCATACTAAGCCGTATGTTTGCAAGCATTTGTTGAGTTTAAATAAATAACCATTCGCTACCGAAAGTATGATGAAGATGACCAATCCAACTTCCAAGCTACAGCAACGCACCAAAAAAATACAGTATGTGATGAGAAGTAGAATGTGGCAGAGAAAGCAAAATACAAGTACAATTCATACATATTGTTGTAAAGTTCTGTACTAGACGGTTGGCTTCAGCTAAAACATAAACTTAAAGTACAGACTCGAATGTAGATTGCTTATCTCGTTGCAAGATCTGGTGGATGTAGACGAAAAGCGTAAAAAGGTCTATGAAAAAATTGCCGACATAGCAGTCTGTATATTATATGTTTAGTGTAGGAATTTGTTTAGGGAATGGGAACAAACCAAGTGGCCCGGCATAATAAATATTTTCTCTCCATTTTCATTCGTCAATGTGACACGAGAAGGAAGGAAGAAAGATTTTTATTTTTCACCTTTTTTAAGTTATAGCAGTGACTTCAGAGCATTCGCATGGGGAAAAAAGTTACCATGCATGGTAATGTCTGCCTGCGTTTTTTGTACGATGAGGTCCATAGTCCATATATGTATACACGAGCATTATGACTTGCGGTGCAAGAGAAAGTGAATGAGATGAAAGTATACTTACATGACTTGACCAAGGTTGTAATGTAATAACTAACAAGAAGAATGAAAAAGATATGAAGGAATCTTCCGCCAAAAAAACGGAATTCGTAACGTGTTTGTGTATATGTGATAGTATTCTAAGAATACTCTTCCTACTGTACAGTCAGTTCTATAATAAAATAAAAACTTGGGCAGCAGCCTTTCTAGACCTTATCTTAGTTTTTCGTCGCAATACGTTTTTTAAATAAAGAATATAGTTTGCAGTTCTCATTTTTGGTATATATTTAATATTAAATGCATTAGTAGCAGTGGTAGAATCGCATGTTTTACTTTTGTAGACGGTTAGAGATAAGGATATGCTTTGTCTAAGGACGCAAACGTCGTTATACAGGACTGAAGGGCGGACGGCGGACTTATCTTTTAGTTCAAACGTGAACGTGAATGCTTCCGGCAAGTATTGGCCAGTCAAAAGCAATTACTATTACCATACCATAAAAATTATAGAATGTTTTTCTTAAAACTGTAACATTTAACATAAAGAAGAAAACAAGTACAACTAATCATTATAAAATTAACAGTTTTACAAATTGTTAAATGCAAGTAATTATAAATAAATTACGTTAATTCTAAGGCATGTACCTGTTAAACGACTACTTCTACACATATGTTACAATAAGAGGTTTGTGATTTCAGAAAAATATGAAGCTGGAAATTTTCTTTTCTTGCATTTCAGCCGAAAAACTTTTTGAGGTTTGAGAGAGAAAGCAATTTTACATAAGCCCAACAATTTATTGATGTGACAGCTGTCTACACTGGTGTGTTTGTGAGCATGTGGCATGTCGTATCCTCATAAATTACATGCATTGCTATCTATGGGAGAAAAATGATGTTGCTACTTTCTTTTCATTCTCTTCTTCGGAAAAAGAAAATCTGTAGCAATTCAAGCTTAACTTTTCAAAGGGTTATTTTAGACATGCAAAAATTCGACAAAACCTTTCATCGAAAGATTTCTGTCTCAAGTTTGTTTCCAGTATACATTGCATTGAATAACAGTTAGCTCTAACCTTTGTTCCATTTAAATTGTTTAAATACTTTCTCTAGCGTAATGTAATGAGCTATACGCTGCATCTTGAGTTCACTTGATAAAAAAAAGTTTTCTTAGAAGTTGACTTTTTATGAAAGGCTCAATTGGTGAATCGGCTGCACACTGTCAAAAGGAATCATCGATGCTGTCATGTAGCATACATAATGCATTGTGAACACTGGCGGTTCTAGGAAGCAAATAATGATGACACAGAGCACCACTTTCCGTAAGTGGTCCCTTGCACCAAAAAAAAGGAAAGACATGATCATAACAACAAGGCAACAACCACACGAATATAAGTAGGTCGTCGTTGGTTGTCATCATCATCATGATCGCTTGATGATATCACATCCTTTTTTACGCAACCATGTCTCTACTTTTTTGCAGTACAAAGAAAAATGGAGCTGAATACACAGATGTGTAGGATGTATGGTCATATAACAAAAGTAAATAGTCGGCTGGTTTGACTTTTATGTGGTTTTTTTATTGTTGCAATTTGGAAAGTCCATTTTTTTAAAGGAACCATTTCACTTGTTTTCTTATGTTTTTTATTTATTTTTACGCTTGACTAACTTCCTAGCTATTATGATCCCCATTTATATTACCTTGTTAAGCTGTTGATAAACCAGTGGATTGAAAAGGTAATATCATTGAAGTAGATATAAGGTGGACTTTGGTTGCTGCTCAAGGCAGCACAATTGTTTTAAGGAAAGAACAACCGGATATATGGTTGATGTGACGTAATTTTTCGAAAGAATGGTTAATAATGTTGAAAAAAATGAACAGGAAAAAGTATGGAATACTCTGTGAAGCTACCTAATACACAGAATAGAAGAACAATGGTAAAGGCGAAATGTCATTAGTATTTGACAAGATAAGAGTAATTTCATACGTTTTTCTGCATTCTTTCTCAGAAGAAATCTGGAAAATGGGCCAACTGCCAAAGATAACGAACTGGTGGCCGACGTGCGCTACATTCCAAACAAGTGGGAAAAAGAGCAAAAGATTTTTTTTGTTTTTTTGAAAAATCGATGCTACAGACAAATAAAGAAAAATAATATGCACTACACTGTAGACTGTATAAAATGAAGTGGATGAGCAGTACACACTAGTTTTACTATTTTTCTATTCTATTATTTGAGTTGTCTGGTGAAAGTTCGTTGCAGGCAGGACATGAAGCGGAAGTAAAAGAACTGACCTATTTGTTTCAAGAAGAAAATCATCATAAAAGGACGGGAAAACTCATAAATTTATCGTGGGAAATAATACACAAGACGAACTATAAATCAAAAATGAAAAAAGGTTCTGCCTATTTTATGCATTTAAAGCCAGTATGTCAGTGTTTACTGGTATGGTAATTTGTATTTTAATTTCGACTTAATTTTAAATATGCATGAGCCAATACATGAAACTCACAATAATAAGCTGGTTTAAACAAGCTATAAAACAATGGAATGCCGCCAGTCACTAATTACTACATTTAACGATCGAAAGCGGCTTTTCGTTTCTTCGGTAAGCCATATCTAGTCAAAACTTTGGGAAACAATTATTTATTACTTTTCCGATAAGAAATACTCGATAAATACTTACACGTGTGCAATTTAATAATACGGAATATAGTATTTTCCAGAAATCAATTATATGTTTTTCACTTCAAAAGTTTTTAGAAACATTAGTATACTGCATTACAATCTGTATAAATATGTACTTACAGAAAAACAAGACAATTTATAATGTATCATTAGCAACTCTTGTGTATGTAAATTATAATATAGTCGGAAACATAAAGCATAGAAACCATAGCGTTTTATCCACATTAAATCTGTATCCCCCACAAACGTTGCTCTCAAAACCAAACCAAACCACACAGCATTTTGGGAAATTACGCATTCAATTTCATTGTCATTAGTAGACAGCATTTATTATCCACAACGAGTGCTATTCATATTCACTCAACTCAACAACCAAAAACATTCCACCCTCTTCCTTTCCTTCTATCATCAAATTCCTTTTTCCTTCTTTACTCCCATATTTTCCTTTTCCACAATTTTTCCTCACTGAACTCAGAGAAAATACACATTATTCCTTTCAGAGCAGATCTGAATGACCGTCATCTATTAACTTTATGAATATTACGAGTAGCAAAAGCAAGTCATTTTTCTTCTCTGGTCTTAGTCTAGTCGTAAGATCGTACCCAGAGAGCATCACATGATGATGATGAAAAGCGTACTTACTTATTTTTCCGAATGTACAAAGTTTAAAGGGTAACCATTTTACTTACTGCAATGTAATAGTTTCAAGAAGCTTCCGACTATAAAGAGCCCAAATGATCCAACTTCAAAACTTCATCCAACCATGCATGTACGCACACTCCCAAAAAGTAATTTTCATTTGTCTATTAGGCATATACTTTCTCAAGCATGGCGTTTCAATAAAAATGGGTTGCCGATACAAATGTAACTTTTTTCCATGAGAAAGTTCTTTCTCAAGTTACTCTGGAGCTGATGGAGTAAAGAAAGTGCACAAGTGAAAACTAGAACAATTTTTTAACGATTCAACAGCTAGATATTCGTTCTTCGAAAAAAATTATTTTTTACGTTTTATTTTTGCTGAAATTTTAATTTTAATTTAAATGTACACCATTTTATGTTATATTTGTTGTATGTATTCCACTCATACGCACAGTTGTTGAAACTTTCGAACACTTTTCCTAACGATGTTTAAACTTTATTAATAAATAACATTTTTTCAAGATTCAACATCATCCTTCTTTCCAGGGGACGCTTATAAAGGTTCTTTAATGCATTTTCTTAGTTTTGCGCTGCATATTATTGCTATTTAATGCAAATGTTCTGCGTTCTTGGCACTGTAAATGCTTTTTCAGATGAGGAAAGATGAAGCACAAAAATATCAATTATTCCATGTCAAAACGTTCAAAGTGTAGCACAAAATTACTTCAATAACCCACAGCAGCACTGAACAAAAAAGTAAAGTACAAGAACAAGTAAATATCAGATTTTTTACACTGATATTCTTGAAAAATACACAATATTTCCTATTGCTGTGTCATGGTGATCATCAATCTGCCTTGCTACATCCGTTTTCCCTTCCCTTTTATAATAACACAGTAAACAAGCGATGAGATCTACGTTTTATTCATAACTGCATTTAAAAAACACACAGCTAACTGTCTACACCAATCACAACCCTTTAAATTATCTTCATTTTTTTTGTTTTTATGCTTGACTTATGACTAGCTGCCCTAGATTGACAATGTAAAACTTCTCAAGTCCTTTTCTGTCACTAACTTCACTGGAGACATAATGAAAAATTCATATTTTTTTGCAATTTCATGTGACACACCATCGCTACCAACGACATCGAGATACTAAAAAAAAGAAGAGAAAAGTCGTCGACAGCAATGCTGTGTGAAAATAAAGAGGACAGACTTATTCTTTTGAATTTTGAATACAAAGTGAAAGTGGAGTGAAAGGAGGAGCAGAAACCCACTAGAACGGAATCCCGTAGAAGGAAGGAATGAGAGATGAATGAAATGAAATAAAAGGAAGTCGTATAGTACCATTTTCATGGTTTCCAGTTAATATTGCACGTCCTCAGATTCAGATTATTCTAGTCTAGTGTGTTTCACAGAGAGAAAAGAGAGAAATTGTCTGCAGCATTTTGTCTCTACCATGAATACTACATACTTTCTACACACGACGCCTAGGATGATGATGATGATTACGATGACAATAATAAAAAAGAAGTTTGCAAAATGCAATGGACAAAATGCTCCAATTCCCCAAGCAAAACGGTGTCTTCTGTTATACCGCTTTGCTTGACTACTACCCGCCGCCGGCTTGCTAAGCTAAAAGCTTTGGAAAAGAATATAAAAAATACTGGACCAACTGGTGTGGGGTTGGCTGTTTTTTTGGATGCTTTCATTTTTTGTTGGAAAACAACAGTAATAGGTGAGTAATGGAAGATACCCTGGATTTTCTCTGCTAAAATTCATATTAAAAATATTATCATATATTTGTGAGTTTATCACGTCCGGAGATATATAAGTATAATATTAGCAAATACTATATTCATTTCTTTTTCAAAAGTGTTTTTGCTGCCTAAACGCTTGGTACTGCCTATTGTACTCGTACACTCATCATATTTGTTATTGCTTTCCATTCCGTTAAAACAAACAATGATACGGTCTGGTGGAGGAAGTTTCCACGAAACAAAAGGGAATAGGACGAATGAACGTCACTGCCACACCAGTTGTTGTATTAAGGTAGATGTTCAGCAGTCGTACAGATGTACTGAGATGCCTTGCATGACTTCTCTTTAACAAATATTACGCATTTGGAGCTATCCTGTTTGCTCTTTTGGAATACTGTTGACTCTTTCGATTTTAGTAGAACGTAAATAGAACTTGGTTGTTTGGATATTATTAAGCAGTCAAGCTTATAAACAGTGCAATAGTATTAGCATCAAGAAGAGAGAGAACAAACGTGGAATATGTAATTATCCATTACGCCAATTAGCTGAGAATATAGATTGCCTAATTTTTCCGGTTTTATAAGTTCTCTAAAGGATAGTAGTCATAGTTGTGTTTTTGGGACGAGATGTTTAAATTCTGTTTTGCCAATCTGTGGAAAAATACTAGGACGAGTTCAATAACCAGCCAGATCACGTGACCCTGATAAGAAATGACTGTCTGGGGAAAGTAAATCTCTTGGATAGGAAGCAAACAATATTGTTGAAGTGTTGGTTGTCATGTCAACACTTGCCAAAGACAAGATTTTTTTCGGCATGTCCATAATACTCTAATTAGATGGATTGGAAATATACAGAATTCTACAAAAAATACATTATACATAACATATATTTACACACAATCAATAAAATAAGATAATTAATATTTTTGTTCTACCAACTAACGCAAAAAATAGGTGATAGATCAGTGTGTGGAACATAATTATGTATATTCATAGACCTATCTTCATTTTATAAAACAAATGCTTGTACTATTGACCCTGACCAGATTTAATAAAACTAAGTTTCAACTAGAAAATGTCTACAACAAGTAACCTAGTGGCAATTAGTCGAAATTTCGATATATGGTTCTGTGCAAGGTTTTTTTCTAAGCATCTGACCTTCGATTTACTGTAAAGGTTAATGCTAATACGAGAATAACTTAAATTTGAAGACTAATTTGTGAAATAGGGGGAAAATAGGTAATTTGTTCATTAATCAATGATTCCCATTTTATATTTCAGTTTTGAAAACGCTTGATACTTTTGGCATATCAAAGTAAATATTTATTTATTAAGCTTTAAAATATGGGATTTTTTTCATACAATGGTACAAATAATGATGAGATAGCCTCTGGGAATTTAACAATCCCTATTTTGTTTTGTCTTTTTTAGTTTTAACAACTCATGCATGATCTACTACTCACATTATACATTTGTACTTGCAGTGTGGTGTTTCAAACTTGGAACAAGTATGAAATCGTGCACATGCACAGCCAGTCAGTGTGGATGAATGCATGACTGGCGATGTTCAGAAGCAGAAGTTTTCACCGTTCGTTAAGCGACTGTATCTCCGTCGCATTCGCTGTTGTTCGTTTTTTTAGCAATGCTTTACAACTAAAACCTTTTCTGAACCGGATAAATGATAGGATATCATATCATGATTCAATGCATGCACATCCAGTCTGTGAATTTTCTTGAACGATTTTCGAGAGAAGGAAACAAATAATAAGGACAAATTTATAGGAGTCGCATGTAATTAACACGCTAATCCTCACCAGAAAGACAAATAACAAGAATAAACTGTGTCTGCAAAGGACTGCCTGCAGTGGTCTCATGTCAATCAAAGTATTTCTCTCCTTTTAATAAATAAACCAGTACAAAGCCCGGATTTTGGAGACTACAGTGTTGAAAGACGAAAGGAATTAAAAGGAACAAATCTCATTAATTCTAAAATCTTGAGAATTAATTAAAAATTTCGCAAGTGTCAACTGTTGTTGGTTTATATATAATAATTTTAATTCAAAATGTGGTGCATATGATATACATAAAAAAATAAAGCAATATGATATGTATTTTGTATATGTCAAGTTTAGTATGAATAAAAAGGGCGAAAACTGTGAAGGAGGATGAAGAAAAGTTATATATGACGAAAAGTTAAATTAAGCAAAAATCTCCCATAAGCAGAGTTGCAAACACACTGAGGAGTAAGAGATGCTTTCACTAACTCCCTCAATCCATTTAGCTCCTTCCAAAGTGAAAAGTTGGCTGGTTCAATGGGGAGATAAAACTTGGGTTTTGTTTGCACAAGTAGTGGAGAATGCAGCTATAAAGTGTACCAATAAAGTAAATACAGAGGCTATAAGCTTCTCCGAAAACTCTGAGTGTGTGGTGTTGTGTGTGTTTGAACAATGTAGAGTAGTGCAGCGTAATTCTACATCACATGATTGCCTAAATTCTTCATCTCATACCCATACCCGCAATATCACAAAAAAAAACGAGTAGAATCAAGCTACATATTATTTATAGCACGATGGACTCTTCTTGTATGCCTGCCTTTTTCACTTGTTTTCTGCTTGGTAAAGATTTCACCACCTAAAATCAGCCATGTTTTCACTAAACTCATATGCCATGCCATGCTTTCCTCAGGTTTTGCTTTAGTATTTACCGGTAACTTTTTTTCTGAAGAAAATATTTCTTCGTAGGAATGCTTGCAATATTGCACAATTTTTAAATATAACCTATTTTTAGTGTTAAGATGAAGAAAACTTTTTAAATTTACAACTTACTTGCCCACAAGACCTGCGATTGTGTGGAACGATGAGGTTGACGAACAACAGCAAGTTGTTGGTGTGCTTGCTGTGGTTGTTGTTGGCTTATGGATGAGGGATCCGCTCGATTGCCAACGTATTCATGCCATTGAAAAGTACTACGATACTCGGAATGTAGTTGCTAGAAATATTGGGCAACAAAGAAACAACCCTTTTAAAAATAGTTAAGCCGTATTTTATAAATAAATAAATAAATTCTTCAAAATTCAAAATACAGCTACTTTGTACTACATCTTGCTGACAAACTATTAACTAGAATTAACATCTAGACTAAACTAGCTAACTAAAATATGATGCATTCATAGTTCTTAATGTGTTGCATTATAATAGCTTTGTCAATACTAATCGTAAGTATGTTATCTAAACGTCTCAATGTCAATTTACAAAATCGATTGTCAACTTTTCCATGAGAGACTGGCCTGTCAGTCTATTTATTACTAACTGATTAACAAATAGCGGTTTTTTATACAAAGTCAAAAATTTGCGCAAAAATAATAGTTGCTTGGCTTCTAAAAAAACTAATATGAATTCAAATAGGAAGCTACATAAACATGTAGTGATTTTATACACACAACCAATGAGAGAAAAAGGAGGAGATCATCAACGAAAGTTTTTCTTGCAAAAAAAGTATTGATGAACTAATTTGAAAACACTGCAAACTCACAAGAACCGGCAACCTTCAAAACAAACTATGTAAACTTTTCTTCTTCTCATTACAAATCATTCAAAACACTAAATATATAAATATATATGGCAGCACACAAAAAATTTGGCACCTTAGAACAAACTATAGCTTTTCAAACTTTTTCAAAAAAAAAACAACGTCAAAGGCAAAAAACTTGAGAAAAAGTTGGTAAATTATCAAAAAAAGTCATCGTTTTTTGTGGAGATGAACTTGCTTTATTAATTACAATAGTGGGTGTATACACAAATAGATTAATGTCATATTATCAATTCAAACGTCTTATCAGAGAACTCTTCAAGAAAATTAACAGCAATAACAACAAACGATGGACAAATCAAGAAAGCGTACCGATCATTCATTTTGACTCATTGTTCGTTTCTTTGAGAAGAATTGCAGAATTCGTTTTTTCTTTAACTATCAACTATGTTCTTTGAAAGGAAATAGATTTTATTTGCCTTTGGGCGTGTAGTAAATACTGCCTTTGTCCTGTGAAGCCCACAAACACAAGACTAACAACTGTAACAGGAGGAGCAATCGAACTATATTTTTTACTGTGATTTCCTCTTCAATTTTTTTTTTTAATTTTCAAGCTGAACTGAGCTGAGGTGATGATGATGTGTAATTTATTTTTGCACAACTAGTTTATTTTATAGCGAGACAGTTCAACAGTAACGCGAGAGTGCCAGGTAGAAAGCTCTACAATTTGGAATTCATGAATCAAATTCATTACGTACTGTATACATAGTAATATTTTTTTACAATCGTTTCACGTTTTATACTTTTGGTGATTAAAAAATTAAAGACTAGCTTAAAAAATATATATATACTGACTGATGTAAATTTATTGTACGTGTACATAAATATATATACTGAAATACAAGAACTGAGAGTATATCTGCATTTAATAATCTAAGATACTTTTTGATAACGTTTCGATTGGTGGTGTGTAGTAGAATATCTAAAATATATATTTATAAAGTATGACCAATTATTGAAAAATGTTTTAAAATGCAACGAGTAAGAGAGACAGGTAGACTGTCGTTTTTTTTATTTGTCAAAGAATTCGCTTGAAGAAAAGCCGTATTTTTTCAGTGAGTGGAGAGAAGAACAAACCTTTTCCACAGGCATAGATGGACAAGCGCGACACAAGTTCCAAAAAGAACTGATCATGAGTGTAGCTTTTAGATTTATGTGTTTACAATAAAAAAAAATTATTTGTATTTTTATTTTGTGTATAGAATCTTTCTTTTAAATAGAAAATGTTCCTAGACAAGTTTTTGTCTTATTTCTTTTTGTTTCCTTTGTTCAACAAATAGGCTTGTATTTGCATACTCCTCTGATGGGGTATATAGTGTTGTATGTATTCTTAGTTTCTATGAAATCAAGTTTACTTCCTCTTTTTGTTCCTCTCTTGTCTCTAACTTTTTCAACATGTACTTTTCCGACTTGTGTATATTCTCAACATTTGCGTATATTTCTAGAAGAAAAGGGAGAAAAAAAATAAGGAGAAAGGTAAAAAAGAGAAACGGAAGAGAATTGTACAAGATATTTTTTTTCTTGTATGAAATCTTTTGCAGAAAAAAAGAGAGACGATATCACGACAAAGAGAGAGAGAGAGGGAGAAAGAGAGGCCAGTCAAGTTTAGACAGAAAAAGTAAAAAAAAATCAGGTTGCACAGATTCCCACACTCACATACACACAAAAAAAGACACAGCCGAAGAAGACGAAGACGGTACACACTCTGAAGAAAGAAGAAGAGCAAAGTTAGCAATTGCTGCTGCTGCTTTGCAGTAGTACTTGTAAAAGCACTAGTAGTACTATCAGTTGTAAACAGAGTAGTATAGACGTAAATTGTAGTTGTAGTGGCAGCAGTGTTGGTGGTGGTGGATCTGAAGGACTATTTTCTGTAGAGGAGAAAAGAAGAGAGAAAAAAGAGATAGAGAGAACGAGAGAGGGAGAAAGTTGAAAAAAGATTCCTAAAGTTTTAAGAGCTTGTGAAATAGAGAGCGAGAGAGAGAGAAAGTAAAAGAGAGAGAGAATAGGGAAGTAGGGAAAGTCTCTGTGGTTTCGTTTCAACAACAACTTTTTATGCTAAAAAACTCGTATGAATATGAGTGTAACAATGAGTGAAATTAAAATGAGTTATGTTATGAACAGTAATAATTGATTTATAAAAAAAATGTTAAGGCAATTACTTGTTTTTCTTGTATTTAAATTTGATAAGCTGGATGAAAATGTTAAGATTCATAAATGATCAGAAAAAACGACATTTTATTCTTTATGGAAATTAGTTAATTATGTTATGTTATTTAGGTATTTAAACTATTACTGCAGTATGTTTATATATAGTCTACTCTGTTTGTGATGTTAAGATATGGTAGTTAATGCTGTCAGGATTTTCCTTGTCACTATTTCCTTTATTTTTTGCTATTTTTTTTCTTTCTAGTATCTTCAAACTACGGTTTTTTTTGCTGAATCGATATATTTTACAAGTCAAGTAGCAACCAGTAAAAAAAACTCTACAAAAAATTGTAATGTAGACAACAAACTTAAGATGAGGTATTACGATGCTGGCTGACAATGATGAAAAAATAATATAATGTAATGTACGTAATATATAATATATTATTTTTTTGCTCCTCTTTCTTTATTTTTTTTCACTGTACTGCTTACAAGGTAAAAAATGTAATGTTTACACACACGTAACTCGTAACGTATGACGATGATGATGTGTGTGTTTGTGATGTTTGATGTGATGCACCTCTTTCTTCGCTCTGCTTTTACTATAAACTGAACGACCAGAAACTCTTGTCTCCTTACTTTCTTCTTATTTTTTTCCTCCTCTGCTGTCTATTTTTTTTCCTTATACGCACAACCAAAACCAGTAGTAATATAACTTGTGCTGCACACACAAAGCCACTATTGTTTTTATATTCTTGTCCTCCTGCTGTCAACCTGCTTTCATTTTTACTTTACGTATTTCCATCTACTCCTTTTTTGTCATCATCTGACTTGAGTTGATGTGACTGGTAAAAGCGGATTTTTAATACAAGAGAAAATGGTGGTGGTGGTTTGGTTTGGTCTGGTCTTGTAGGAGTAATCGTTGTTGTAGTAAAAACTTTTTTCCCTGCTCTGATCTGTTCTTCTGTCACTGCCTTCTCTCGTGTGTCGTGTGCCTACTCTCTCTCTCTCTACTTCTTTTACTTTTGCTCAAGTCACTCACTCTCTCTCTTTATTTATTTTTTTATATATATCCAGCTCCCTTTTCTCTCCTACTATTGCACTCTTTGGATATTTACTTACTTTGTGTACAACTACTCCGTCATCATCCTCCTCCACCTCCTCCTCCGTTTGATATTCTCTCTCCCTCTTCGTCTCTTTTTTACTCTTTCTTCTTCTGTCAGTCACTGAATGAGAAGCCGTACTTTTCCCTGCTATTTTATTCTCTCATTTCTTCCTGCTTCTTTTTTTTCCGTCTGATATTTTATGTTGCATCACCTTCTACACCCGTTCGAGTAGTGTGAATCAAATGTCTAGTAGAAAACATGAATTGCACCCTTCCTATGATTATAAAAAGTGATACTGTCGGAGACGACGATGGTGATGTTGATGATTATAGCAACCCGGGTGGTGTTGGTGTTATGACTGTATAGGATAGCAACATACAAATATTGTACCGACCATGTATTTATTCAGAAGCAACACAAACTAGCAAGCAATACTAACGCATATGCCCAATGTGTTCAGTTTTTGCTTTCTTTTGTTCAAACTTGTCAGTTTCCCTTATCTCCTTATTCCAATATTACTACACCAACAAAAAAAATCTGCTACAATGTAATGCAGACTGCCATAGTAGCGTAGCAATAGATGACTTTAGTATAAAGATTATTATGTACCTATACACATGTTTTAAACAGTATAAATATCCTCTTACGTTCAAAATACTTGTCGAATATCAGAAGCGGTTTGTATACTTTTTTTGTAAGACAGCAGTAGTTGTAGGAGTGTGCTCCTATGGGTACCAACTACCAAGTATGGTAACTGTCTTCGAATTCACTCCCTTCATGAAATGTTCCAGCACAGTACACAGAGAGAGAGAGCTAACAGAAATTGCAGTGTACACACACACACATACACAAACACAATGTACAACCAAACACTATAAAGTATATGCAAACATATATCGGCAGAACAGAGACAATTAAAACAGCAAAGTTACAGGATTATACATATATTTTATAGCCTTTGTCTGTATGTTATACATTATAGTATATTTAGTTTACTCACATGGGCAAAAGCACAAGGGATTTTTTTGCCATCTGTATATTTGTACATAGTATTTGCAAACACTAAAGGTACTAGCAAAAATAATTCGACAAATCGAAGAGAAAGAACGGCTTTTCTAATGTATGTATGTATTCATGTATTTTTATCCAGCCGCACTGTGCATTTTTATAAGATTATATTCTTTGTTATATTTTTATACTTTTCCCTGTGATTCTTTTTATTTTCTGCATATTGCACAATATACTGGCTACCAAACAACTGTACACAATTGTTGGGATAGTGGGATATGGTCAAATAAGTAGTGTATATGTATTATATTTGTATAGTCATAATATTCATATTATGTATCCTGCCAAAAACACATAGCCAATGCAGTACACTATATTAGTGTATCCTTTCTTTACTTTCTCAGCAGTGTACTTATTTTCTCCTTCTTAAGATAGAAGAAAGTAATAAAAATAGAAAAAACGTGTATGCTATGTATAGTACCTCTGTTTTCTAACTTTTCCTATATACATGCAATTTTCTGTGTACATCCACTTTTTTATTGGATAATAATAGTAATATGCTTACTAGCAAAAAAACACGCTTTTCAAGACATACATGCACTGAAATAGTTTTAGCAGTGGTTTTTGCATTTGCAATGGTGGTGATTCCTATTATATTTAGCACACACACACACACACAAGGAAGATATACCACTTAATGTTATCTAATTCTGTTCAACCTTTCACTACAGAATATACACACAAGCACACTGCACCATAATGTCGCTTTTTTGGCAAGAAATGTACATGCATATATATTACTTTCCTCAAATGTTTATTATTTCTCTGTTACACAACTTTGCGATAGAGTATAGCACACAATGCTTGCTCACTAACAATACTTTCCATGCATGCTCACTTTTGTATTACTGAAAGATGGCAAGAGAACTGAGGCTGTTGAACGGGAATAAAGCTTTTTTCCTTTTTCATACCACAGAAGAACGAGCTCTCTCTTCCTTGTTATGTTTCACGTCCTCACCATAAAGAAAAGTGAAAGAGTAGCCAAACCGCTAGTACCGCTACTGCTGCTGTCTTTTGTCCTATCTTTCTGTACATAAAGTGGATGCTGCTGCTAGTGCCGTTGTTAAAGTTAGCAACCAACTAATGCAGTACATACACATATGATACAAACTTAACCCAATAACAATGGTGAAATCATAGTGAGGAACAGAAGACAAGGGAAAGAGACTTCCAATAGCTCAAGTCCATTAGTAACACTGGTATACTATAAGAATGAATGTAAATGATAATAAGCTTTCGATTTTTAGGATGATACCTAGTTTGTAAACTTTGGGTCATCGCCGCATTAGGGACTCCTAAATATATGGGAACTGAAGGTATGCTCTCAAGAAGAAAAGTTATAAAGCTAAGCTATAGATTCTCTACTTTTCTTGCTGTATTTATTCATTTTGGCTAAAACTGTAGTGACAACAGCAGGCAGAAATCAGACCATGCCAAGATTTGAAACTAGAATAACCTCTGTACTCCAAAAATGCATATATGCATTCAGCAGAAACATAAGTATGCACATTGGCGATTTTTCAGAAAAATATGCGTAAATCCAACCAAAAAAATGACAAAGAATATCACACGTCGATATTATTTATCTTATGCTACACCACATGACCACATATGTACACATGTCATGGACAACGTATTGTGTGTATATTACTTTTTTCTTTCGGCTTTACTCTTGTGATGTATACAATTATTGTTAAAAATCTAGAGTTATTTGCTAAAAATAAGCAGGAATATATCCAATTCACCTCAGTTGTAGGAAAACAAGGGTAGGAAGGATTATGATTGCAAAATGGATAACATTCTTGATATCCATACCGAAAAAAAAGTTGGAGGAGTAAACTTTTCCTCTAGCCAACAATTTCCACTTGTACTTCTTTTTTGTTCATGCTGCAGTCAAGTTTGTACAGCATAAGTTTTATAATGTAATACATACGACACGATGACATCCAACAAGGACAATCAAGATAAGAAAAAGAGAATGAACAAAAGATAAAAATGAAAGAACAAATCTTCGCAGTAGAATAAGTAAAGAAGCAGGTAAGATCATAGATTTCCTTTCTCTTTATTTCTACACACACATGAACTGTATGCCTGCATGTTAAGCACATGGAGGCGAATGAAAATGGACTAGCGAAACAAAAAGGAGTGAAGATGAACGGATACGAAACCAAAGAACACTGTGTGTTGACTGACGAGCTAAAGTATTTTTAATGGTATTGTGGTTTAAAGAAAGTAATCTTTCGGTCTAATACCAAGAACTGATTTTAGTTACATAACAATAATTACAACAATGAATAAATATATATTTTAAACAGATCATTTATTCAAGGTAGCTAATAAAATGAGGAAATTCTTTCTTAAATTGTAAAAGGATTGATTTTGTCATATTTTATTGCGATGAGGGTCTATCATAATACTTCCTTGGTATTCAACTGAAATGTTAAAACAACAGAGAGTCATAGTATGTATATTATCTATTGTATTTATGTAAATAGACGTTATACTCTTCCAAAATAGGATTCCCTTGCCATTTCTCCCAAGTGAAAGTAAAATGCTTTCTTTTCCCATTTTAAATGATGATGAACAACGTTTTGAAGAACAAAAAGACATGTGGGCTCGTGTCGTATTTTTTGTTGGTTGGGTTATATGTGCATAAAAAAAGACTAAAACGACTTTTTCTCCTCTGCTGCATGCAGATTATCCTGTAAAAACTGGAACACTTTCAGCAAAGTCATGAATTTATATATATGCGAAAAACGCCATTTCTTTTCCAACAAAGCTAAAAGAGAAAGAAGGCTGTAAAGCAGGAAGTGTGGAATGGTTTTGGCCTGGTCGGGTTTCTGGCCTAGTCCATCTTTGACGGCTAGACCATAGGCTTCTTTCAAAGAAGAAGCAGAGTAACAACACTGCAACCAAGTTCCCGTTCATTGTAGTCTTGTTCAGTTCGTCGATATTTTTGGACGTTGTGGAAAATGTCCATGCAAAAAATGCAGCAGTTGTACACCAGCATTGCTGTTCACTGTTCACGTATGTATTACTATCATGATCATGATCACATCACTTACACTACCACACGAGAAGCCGACGGGGAAAGCATTTCATGGAACAAACATGAGAAACCTTATTGCTAACTCTTTTTTTTACCGTCTCGTCGTCTCACCAACAAAAATTTCATGTTATCCTTTCACTTGATAATGTTGAAAGTAGCGTGGCAAAGTCACCCTCAACAACTAGCAACCACCCACCATCATCATATACCATCACTGTCCTCCTAGCGTGTACACACACACACATATTATTAATATCAGCCAAGATTATCATAATCTTCATCGACATCGGAACTAAACAACCACCTTGTTTCACGAAATCTTTAAGAAAAAAAATGTTTATACTCTTTCTTCCGCAAATCTGTCCGTTTAACAAGCTGCTTAGTTTAGTAGTTTTGTGTGCCCTTTCCCCTAAAAAAGGATTAATAAACTGAAAATACACATATGAACAGCTTTATCCACATTTATGTAGCTCTACCCACATTACATTACACTTTTTTCTCTTATGACATCGTCGTCCTGGTAAGTTGCTACATAACGATGTTAATGAAGATGATGATTATGATGAAGGTGTGGTGATGATGGTGGGGTGGAGGTAGGTTGGTAAATAAATCGACATGATGTGTGTGTTTGTGAACCCAAAAAATATACATCATATTATTACAATCATATAAAAATCTCAGAGCTTTTATGTCAACCTTATGTTTTAGCTATCGCTCGCCGCTTTGTACACTTTCTGGCGACAATGAATGGCTAGGGATAAAAATGCACTTGACTTAAGCAAAGTAAAAATGATCCTGTTCTTTTGGTGGTGGTGGTGCTGCTGCTGATGATAATCTTATTGCCATTTCATCAAATCACATAAAAAATATTGCTTCATTCACCATCGCTGATGAAATTAATATAAAGTTGAGAAAGTACCGCAAGCACCCAAGACTTTGGAAAATACAACCATAAATAGATATACTTATGTATAAATATTACATCAAAGTCTACCAAGCTAAAAACAATGAGCCGATAAGTTGTACCCAGAAAGCCTACATTTCATTTCCCCCGTAAAAATCATACAAACTAGTCTCGCAAGTCATAAACTTTCCTTTTTTACCAAGTTTCCTCATGTTTTTTCAACATACGTAAAAGAAAATAAGCTGCTGGCTACTGTAACTGTAACAATGTTTTTCTGCACTGTACTACGACCAGTGGTTATGTTCCAACAGCAAAAAATATGTTTTGAGCTGGAATTTTTCAGCCATACCAGCAGGCTACGGCACGGCGACAACTACAACTAACTTATAGAAAAGCTACAAGAGTCAAACTTGACTGTTTCTGCAAAAAAAAACTGGTGCTGATAGTTTTGTGTGATATGGCACACTACAGAAAAAATAACACAAGAGAAAAAGGGCAAAATTTGTGTATGTTATGATATTACCTTGACGATTGTTACTGTTTTTTTTTTCCATACACCAAAACCCCGAGAATTCATTTCCAACTTATTAATGCTGCTTCCATTCTCTTTCTTCACTCGCTGGCCCGTTCTTTCACGCCGGTTAATTTCCTTTTGTGTTGGGATTGTTGTAAAAGTAAAATAATCTACATGCATACTCAATATACATAACTATGTATGTATTCATTAACTTTTGTAGATTTCTATTTTATGCAACTGGGCGCATCGTTATTTCCACTTACCATAGTTTTTCCTAGAGCTCCTTTTGTTTTACATTTGCATCCAATCCCACACAAATGTTTTATATTTCAGACTAGTCTTGATGGCATTTACCTCTTTTTTCCTTCATCCTCATTCTCACCCACCACAGTACAGTGGCCAGTTATGGTAAATCTACAATGATAAGGTGGTAGTGGTAGCTACTAACATGTATGCTTTTGAACATTATGTCGTGTTGTAATAACCATCCAGCCCAGTCTCAATCGCACTTTCATGCAGTAACTTTCCCTCTCACCCCCAAAAACGTACTCAAAGAAGTAAAAAAAAGTGCTCGCTTTCTCTCCCTCGCTCTTCACTCTCCACAAGCTACAAAACAATAGCAAGAAAAACGTGAGGTAAAACATATTACATAATAGGTTTGCTAAATAAAAGAAAATACTCATTTCCTCTCCTTTAGCCGAACGTGTTGTGGTACGATGAAGCGGATGATGGTGATGGCGATGGCGAAGAAGAGGAAACACCCGGAACCAAAGAAGAGTGAGTAACTAACTCGGCGGAATGCATCTTTCTTGCCCCATTCAATTTTCATATATGCATTATTATTCGACAGCATCATGCTATTTCAGTCAGAGAGAGGCTCCTTTACAATAAAATGCATGTCTGCGTGTCTCTCCAAAGTACTTAGAAAATACTGCTGCCACAATACCACCACCGTTGAACAAAGCTTCAAAAATATTATGATACTTTACTACTTTTTTCAACACAAAAATTGTGTCTAGTTTTTATTCAATTGAACATGCATGTATATAACCCGTTGTCTACAGCAGTAGCTCAATCACAAAAAACTGCATATTACATTATCAAGTATAATTTAGTTGTTATGGCGTTACAAACTATTTATAGCTACTCATAATATATATTAGATGATATACCTAATATTGGATCGTTGCATGAAAGAGAAAAAGGTAAAAAAAATAACATTATTACCATCTCCTTATTTCCTTAACCACACCTTATTTTGTCCCACTTTCTTTTTGTTCAAAAACTTTGTATACAATATTTTATTCTTCTTTACGACGACGGCTCCCTCCCCCACGCAAAAAAATCATTTTTCTTGTGTCAAAAACTCTATATATTCAACATACATGATACATATAATTTTCCTAATAATTTTCACCTGGAATTTAGGTAAAGTGCATGCACTTTTTTATATTCAAGGGAAAACAGGATGCATGCGACCATTAAATATGCATAATGTATACACACACATACATAAAATAGTTGGGGTAGTTAAGTTTTAACACTTAAACTTTTTGATGGTACTTTTCAATTAGTTTTTTTTGTATACTAGTTTTATACACATGCATGCAAGTATTCTTAATGATCACATTATTGTATCGCTTGCTACGACTACTAACCACCCTGATCATGATCCTCGCTCTAAAAAAAAGCAACCCTGATCTCTACAAAACCACGTTACAAGCCACTTCTACCACCAGCAGCGTTTCAAATCTAGTAGACTCGTCGTAATGAACAAAAAACTCTCACATTCTTTCCCAATTTTCTTTTCAACCATTTTTTTGCAAATCTACTCATCTCACAAAGAGTTTACACCATCAATGAAATTAAACAATGAGTAAACAAGCATGTTTGACAGTGTTAATGCTTTCCGTAGTTTGGTCTTTGATGAAGTTTAAATATTGGAATGGGTAAAAGAGTAAAATGGGAGGATGTGATGGCATTTAACGCTGTATGAAAACAGGGTTTACTACTTATCATCTAGAGATCAACAGCCATTCATTTACACATAAAACCGTTACCTACACACGCGTACAAACCTACATTTTTGATGCTAAAGTAATTTTCGTGGAGTGTACGCAGTATTTACTCAAGAAGCAGTATAGTATCATTAGATGAACCGTCACAAACATTCATAACTGGAACACAACTTTTATTTACTTCCTTTTCTCTATTCTAACTCAGTGAGTTGATCACCACAAGGAAGATAGGAAGTACTTTGAATGCTATCTAGTAAGCTATTGCAAACTTTGTAACTAAGGACCGCTATGCTAAGAATTTTAGAGGATGAAATTATTTTTTGTGATCTATAAAGTAATGAGGGGAAAGTAAGATGCTCAGTTAAGTTTAAGTTGCATTGGTTACCGCACATGTGTATGGACAAGGCAAGTAGACTATAAACGTCAGACTGAACAGTCATTCTGGAAATTATATGATGTAGCATGGATGGATCCTCGATGAAAACAAGGTTGTTGTTGTTTTTTTCTGCTTAGTAAAGAGCTCTAAGCGATTAGTTTTGTTTGGCTTGCTTATTTTCACACTACTCGCACTTTAGCAGCTCCTGTTCCACTACCAAACCACCTACCACCACCAAGACACTTGGACTACCCTTTTCCGGCAATGAAGAGGAAGATAATGTTGACAATTTAATGAGCGAAAAGTTGGCAACATGTATGCATTAAATATATAATAAAAGATTGCATAACAGTTTGTTAGTTGTAATGGAGTACAAAAGTGCCTAGACTATAATACACAGCAAACATAAAAGGACATTGCTTGGATGTCTATGAAAATTTGGTGTTTTAGAGAACTTTCTTCCGTTGCGTTTTCTGAATGCACACAAAAGACTAAAGAGTAGATTTTTGAGTACAAGAAGAGGACATTGAACGTTTAAAAGAGGTATATGTTCGGTTATATATGGTAACATGTGAAATTAGTCAGAAATGAAATGACATCTTTGGACGAAGAACAGAAATGTTGTAGGTGTAATTTGAAATTTGTTTTTGTCATTCTGTTCGTCCGGCAAATATTTCTAGTTGTACAAATTTTGGCTAGTTTTGTTGATCCGTTGCAAATGGCAGTTTAGTATAATGCAAAATTAAATTAAATGCTTCTATAATTACCTACTTGCTATTTACTTTGTAGTAAAAATGCATGCAAGAACTTGATGCAGACAGAGAGAGAGCTACATGGCATGTGTAATTTTGTTGATGCTCAAGTATTTTTGTTGTCATGGATATTGGCAACACAGTCAAGATTACTGTATTTTAATGAATTTATTTGCATATGTTTGTAACATTGCGGCGTCTGCTGAAATACCAAATTTGTTGGAAATTTATGATGCCCATTATTCGCTTCGTTTGCTGTGGAAAAAGAGACATTTACACTTTAGTTGCAAAAATGCTACCCGGCATCCCACGAAGAAGATGTTTACACCGTCACACATGAAAAAGCTGAGTAAGTTCAGAGATATGCCATGATGCCACATGCTACATTTGTTCAGGCACACAGGCAGAGAGAAGATCCCCATTTTTTCACATTAGAAAACTTGTAAATTATTTTTTTTTCTATTTTACTTTTCTCAGTCAAACATGTATGCATAAAAAGAGTGGAGAATCAAGTGTGAAGTACAGTACGTACATTTTCTTCTTCTTTTCATCTCATCACTTCGATTTTCAAGTCAAAAAAGTAGTGTGGAGGTTTTTTTATACTGCAGAGAAAAAAAATGTCAGAGAAAACTACTACGTGCATTTTCTTCTTCTATCATATCAAATTCTTTATTATTACTATGCATATTGCCTACGGAAAAGTTTAACGAGTATATTACATTATACTGTCACATTATATTATAGTATGCAAGAATATTCTCTTTTTAGCTGGTGAAAAGTCTTGAGGAGCAAAGTTCGTAGAAAATGCGTTGCCGTGTATCATCTTTGCAGTTGTCATCATCATCATCATTGCATGGTTGATGATAGTTTTCTTCGACCGTCGTACACTGCAAAAATCTAGTCCAGATCTAGCCAGACAAGTATGAGAATGCCTTTTGTACACTTTTCTCTTTTTCACTCCTCACTCAACTCTCTGCATGTTTGTGTATATAAAAAAATATTATTGGACATGTGGCTGTCGCGGAAAATCCTGCTGCTGGTCCCAGAGGACACGCCTCTACATCATCATTTAGAGCCTGTTAAGCTGTCAGCATACATGAACAGATCTTTACTACTTTCTCTTTTAAAAGGAGAATTGTGTAAATAGCAATTTTTCATCACTAAATCCTTTACTTTCATCAAAAAAATATGTATGCTTGCACGTTTGACAAAATGTATGCATGACTTAAAGCTTGTAGTTTACGGAAGGAAGGCAAAGTTTGCAAAAAAGTGACATCAGTTTTACTATGCGACAGTTAAAAAAGTAAATGAAATGACAGGTAACTGTTACTATACATTTTTTGAACGCCAAGATACCTGATAAATAAGGTGAAATGAATCAGTCGAAATACGTAAGACTTATAAATTCAATATTAGAGGTATCAACGTTTATTAATAGGTAGGATTTTTTTCTCTTGTTTATTGTTCATCAAAAGTCAGAAAGGGAATATTCTGATATATGTTCCATTTTTTTAGTTGAACCCATTCGGATTAAACATAACTGCTCTCACGTATTTTTTGCATTGTTATTGTTATAAATTCCAGTCATCAAATTATTTATGTATTAACTCGTTATCATTCGTATTCGTTAAAGCTCAGGGGAGATTTTCTATTTGAAAAATCTTCTCGACTGCGTGAAATACATTTCCAACACTAATGGTAGGTTCCCGCAATTTCTCTTCGACAGGAAGAAAGTCTCTTGGAGAGTGATCCAGCAAGCAATCTTCCCGATCATGAGAATATACACCAGTCTAGAAAATGAAAAGAGACAATTTAGTTTATTGAAGTGACTGGACGAATGGCTTAGTGTCAATCTTAATTTTGTGTTTATGTCACAGATTTTCATCAGAAATAAACAATATCATTATTACGAAAGGAGAAAGAAATGGAAGAAGAGCTTGTTTTTTTACCTCGACAAGAACACTGAAACATTGCTCGGCTTCTTGCGGATTTTCTTGTTCAGGATCTCCACCAAGTAGGTGATAAATGTTACGTGCCCCCATTGCTACCGAACGTTTGGCAGCAATTGCTTGTGATCGCGACAGGTACTGATTATACAGGTTTGCTCCGAAAATATCAGTGTTGATGTTATCTCTGTAATTTTTAAATTATCGTGATAGCAGCAGAAGGGTCAAAAATATATAAATAAACTTTAGCATAAATTGAAATTATTATCAAGACTCCTTTTTTACCCGACAGCGTAAATTCTACGAACCGGTCCATTCATTCCAATTTTACGTGCGTGCTTAACCAACATTCGCTCAGCATGGAAATATGTGATCTCACTGGGTTTCCCAATGAGGGCAGTGTAGATCAAATCTTGACCTGTGATTTTCTTGTACAGGTTTTCCAAACACACCAGAAATGCACCGTGACCAAATCTGTTGCTCAGAAATCGAACATAAAGGTTAGTAACATATTAACTTTTAAAAAACAATGTAATTGAATGAGTTGAACATACAAAGAAGACTTTAACTTACCTTGGCATACACGCCTCAGCCATCCACTGTAAATCCATATTGCAAGCGAGAACTGGAAGATGGGGTCTTGGTACAAGTTTGGGTGCTTCATTGGGCAAGCCATTGGTCATCAAGACATCAATCAACAACTGTAAGGAGGTTTCCCACCTTATAGGCTCCCCAAATAGTACGATTGCCTCCACGCGTGTAAAGGAATTTTCCAACGGAGATGGCTGTAAAATGACATGTTAACGTACCAATATCCATATCTGCGCATATTTTCCATCCTTTTCAACATCATCATTCATCATCATCATCACAGTAAGCATGTGAAAATTTGTACCGCTGAAACTCTTCGCTTGTGATCAACCGCGTCCAACACGGGGAATGCCTGGCGAACCTCATCAACGGTTGTTATCTTCCTGAAACCCAAATTTTTGGCAATGTCAACCACAGGTCCTTGTCCGGATACAAGCACGCGTTTATCATGGTAGTTCTCAAACAGGCGCAAAGGAGAGTGCGCCATGACAACCTGGTCTTCATGGACCTAAATTGATAATTAAAACAAAGTTGTACATGAGATTCATAAGTATAAACATATTTTATTATTAGTAGTTGACCAAAATTACAACTAATTTGTACCTCAATTCCAAGCCAATCACTTAGCTGTACTGCCTTATCATGTCTCAGAGCATTTCCTGCATTGGTGAGGAAAACTGTAGGAACCCGAAACTTTCCTTTGTCATCCAAAAGACGTCTAAACGCCTCCGGTGCAAATGGGAGAACCTTTCTACCTCTCACGATCACTCCGTCAATATCAAACAGGAGTCCAAAATTGATATCATTCTACAAAAAAAACAAAAACACTCAATAGCAATTATTCAAAATCTAAATAGTTACTTTATCAAGTACTGCCATTTCTCAAGACTTCACGAACCTGCTTTGTTGAGCTAAAGCGGCGACTAAGTAGCCCCTTGGAACCACCCAAATTACTACTGCATTTGCACATAAAAGACGTTAACAAGTCAATGGATCCCTGCCCTCCAAGTTTTAACGACTTTTTACAATGTTGTAGAGCCATTTTTTTTACAATAAATATCTTCTAACTGATACTATAATAGCTAAAGCGTAAAATTTATAATTATAATTTAGTAAAAGCTTTTCTTATATCATATATTGAGATTCATTTAAAATTGAACATCTATATATATTTCTTGTCTTCTAAATTGTTTTTTTTTTCCTGTTGGTTATGATGTGGCAGTTTTATACACACACACACCTACCTTGAACAATTAACAATAATTTTTAAGTATACCCCGTTATTCATACAAATATATTACTTGTTATTTTGTTCCTTACAATTTTACGCGACCACACAGTGGCTACAATACAATAATCAGCTAATTTATACGCTGATTATCTTACCTATTCAATGGTAAAGATTATATAAAACTTGTACATATATTCATTGCATAAATCCTTTTAGATAATTTTATCTTCTAATTTTTAGCTTAATTAATTTTTTTTTCCTTCTTGTCCTTACGTCAGGTATAAATCTATTTTTATACTTTTAACAATTGTTCCTCTGAAGAAGACGCATTCCTAAATTAATTATCTGCCATAAAACATATATATATCGTGTTTGGTAATGTACGCTCTCACAATATTAAATGTTCTACAGCTCAGTTTATTTTACGATGCGAAACAAACAAAAGAATGATCAATAATACAAAGAGTACATAAACTGATTACTATATTTATATTATTACCTGCAAGTCATTGTACCTGCTCACTGGAAAGTAAGGTAGTACTAAAATCACACACAAGTCATTATCATCAACAACAACCAGACAAAAAGTATCAATTTTTCATGTACACGATAACCGTTAGCATAAAAACCATAAAAAGTGTTTAAAGTGAGAAAATTTGGTTTTCAAGGTCTTTTCATTAAACTTATTGACAGCGGCAGCTGTGACAACAAAAAAATATATAGATTTATTTTTTCAGTTAGCTACAATATTTTCTAACTACCTGTCTTGTTTGCCATGAGGCGGTGGCGAAAATATATATAAATAAATATATTTTGAGAGATTTACTATCAAATTAGTTAGATTTCTGACATCAGAAAAAAAAGTGACAATTAACACTCAATTCAAAATCCTTTCTTCAAAATATGTAGCAATTTAATACTTAATTCATTTCATAAGCGAGTCTGTTGTGTTGTAACAGACGTGACGTAGGAACTTTAAAAAATTGAATTCCAACGCGAAAAAAAAGAAAAATGAGAAGGAAATAAAATTTTCAACCCTTTTTCATTTAATGTTGGACGAAGACGAATGACTATTACAAAAAGGAAGGAACACAGTATTTTTTTTTACCTGGATATTTTTTCTGTAGTTAATTACAAAGGAACCATTAAGTAATTTAGTTTAGTTAAAGCTGTGATGGTGATGAAAATTGTTGAATTGTTAATATTAAAGGATTTATTATCAAAGTTTGCACTTCTGCTGGAGGCATTTCTGCCATTGTCTAGTAACCACATTTAGAAATTGACTGTAAGTGACTTCAATTTTAAATTCAATAACCTTTAAAAAGTTACTTTTGCTTTAAAAGCTTTTAAATAAATAATATCGCTATTTTACTTCATACCGGCTTATGTCTAGCGCGTAGCCTTTGTTCCTAGTCGTAAGTATGTCGTAAGTAGCGTGTTTTAATACTTAAACAAAATCACAAACTGTTTACTCCTTTCAATAAATTAGTTAATGACCAAAAACATTTATGGAATATTTTTTTCATTAAACTTTATTTAATATAAATTATTGCTTACTTAAAACTAACTGTTGAGGAAAACTATCGTATTTATACTTAAATAAACACACGTATTATATTTTACACACACTTAAATTTCTACAAAAAAAAGTTTCCTACTTCCTTAAAACCTTCTTTGGTAGCAAATTAACTGTAAAGACTCTTACAACTTGTTTACACAATTATATTTCTAGAAAATTACCTCCAATGTGTATTCCACAGAGGAGAAAATTCTTTCTCTTCCTGTTATTACCTTTCAAACAAATAACTTGTTTTTCACAAAGAAGCAAAGAATTTTTCCCAAAAAAATATATATATTATGTCTACCTGACTTGTCTGATCAATCAATAAATATTACTAAATTTTGCAATAAAGCACACAATTTTGTTTTTTCCAAGAGCTCCAAACAAAAAAAAAACTACCATTTAACTGAAATGAGGGCAATAGTACATACATACATAGATAAATAGCCCAATAGCCTATATATTTGCCTTTCTCTGTTCAATCAATATCAATACATCTTCAATCAATCAAACTCCTATTGCATAAGAAGCAGCAGCGGTGGACATAAAAGCACGACGGCTTTGTATTTAACGGTGACGATGACAACAGTAGAGACTTGACTTGACTATGGCGTTCCTTTCTTGTCGCTTTTTTTTTACTCAGCTGATATTCCTGTTTCTCGTGTCATTCATTTTTATGACAACATTCCTCTCTGGCAGGGTGACGAAACTATTAATTTTTATTAAAAGACTTGCATTTTCAATATTGCAGATTGCGACAACTCGCTTTGACTGTGATGACTTAGTTAGTATTGCCGAAATTACAAATATATTATTAAGTATGTCGCGTAAAAGTAATTGATGATGATGACGGTGCGTGCGGTGCAGGCAGATACCACCGATACCGGTTATTTGTATTGATCGGGTGATTTCCCAGTGGTCTTTTTTTCATAGAGCAAATTAGTGTTTTTGGTTTGAGCGTTTCTACAATTCACTTAACATTTTAATTAAATTACGGTTTACGGTCATTAATTCCTCCTTAGAGTTTCCTTCCTCATCATCCATTTTCCTTTTTCAATCTTTCAATCACTCTCACAACACATCACAGAAGCACAACAGTATAACTTTTTATTACTTCTCTTTTATTTTGTTCCCTAACTTCTTCTAGTCACAATTAATAGACCCATAAAATGTCTTTATTTTCATTTTTAGCAAGCCATAAAAATTATAATCAGCCTTGATGATATTTCTCTTCCACACATCCAACCTCCAAACAGAGAAATATGATATCTTTTACAGTCCGATTTCTACCGAAAATATCTTTTCACCTCTCTCACCAAAAATCCTCCATGATGATATATTATTCACATATAATTTTTTATGCAAAAACTGTATATTTTATGTCGGTTTGTCCACATTAAAAATGTACATTTAATATATCATGTACTCCTGCTTACTTTCATGGTCTATCTCTTTCTAGTCTTTCTGCCTTAGTGACAAAATACTAATTCCATCTCTCTCACCTTTTTCTTATCATTCTCATTTCTCATCTCATCCTTTTTACGCTAAAAAAAACTATATAATTACTTGACTTGCTACTCAGCAGGCTTGTTGTCTATCTCTTATATTTATGACCTTATACGAACTTGAAATCAATTTTTTTTTTTGTACTTTATTTCTCATACAAAAAAATGTTCATATATATGAAAGGGTATGGGAAAATGAATGTATAAAATAAACTAGTAGCAAGTTTTATTTTAGTGTAGGAGTCTTTTCTCTTGTGCAATAATATATTATTTATGTAACAGAAAGGTGTTGAGAATTTTTTTAGAGAAGGGATATTTTAGCAGAGAAGAAGCAAAATTAGTGGATTGGATTGGATTGGATTTTTTTTTGGATAGAGACAAGAAAGAGGGGAAAAGTATATAAAAAAAATGTTATAGAGATTTAGTGCATAAAAATAGCGAAAAAGCAGCTGAGCTTTGGCTTTGTGTAGAGAAGTGGAGTCAGTCAAGTTCACCCTCTTGTCTTGATGATCATGATGATGATGAGGTGAGGTAGGGAGCTCCCTCGTGAGCTGGTTTACTACTGACTGACTCACTTTTTTATTAGAGGAAGATGATCATCTCTCCAAAAGCTGGCCTGGCTGATGTATTCCCCAAAAAAATAGCACTGGTTTCACGTTAACAGCTCAATATAGCAGCAGCTTGTTTTTTTACAACAGTTATGAATTATGAAATGCTTTTTGAGGATGTTGGGATGTAATATAGCTTGTTTTAATGGGGGGAAAGAACGGTTATGAATGGATGAATGCTTGGCTTGAGTTTTAAAGAAGAAGGTTTATGATGCTAAATGTTATGAAGCTATAAAGGTAAAATATTGTGAGAAGTTAGATAGGTTAAGGGTCATAATTTTAGTCTTTCGTGAGATTTTTTTGTACACATGATAATTGCCCAGTGAGGCGATGGTCGATGGTATAAGTTGTTTTATTGCTGTTTTCATGAATTTTAGTAGAAATTGTTTTAAATATTTAGCTATAAAATTTTGCGATGAGGAAGGAGGGTTATTTCTTTTTATGGAGTTTAGTCGTCAGTTTTATTGAATGGAAATAATTTGCTATGCTACTGGTTCGTCATCGTCATGAATAATCACGAATCATACACATGAATGGTTTAATAATTTTTTTGACCAGCAGCTGGCAAGTGAATGTTGAAAGAAGAAAAATGAATGAATGAACATACATGAAAGATAGGTTGATAACCTTTATCAAAACTACCCATAAAGGAACATACGAACGAGCTGATAAGATAACATGCAATACTGAGATTAGGATCACATGTGTAATGGATTTACTCAGTTGGAGTTGCAGGTGTGGACTGTGGACAAAGTCGAGTGTTCACAGTCATAATACAATGAATG
>JAQFXM010001468.1:0-31953 GCA_034693345.1 Entomobrya multifasciata | reverse complement strand
TTCCGAATCTATCGTCCAATTTTGATTTTTCTTTGATTTGATACGGCTACTTAATTTAATCGTTACAATGGTTTATTGATGATTAAGCCGCTATTTTAGCCTTTAAAAACTTTTGACTTCCTTCTATTCAGCAGTCAAAGTACATTATCCAACCTTTATTCAACCTCTACGCAGAGGTAAGAAATCAAAAAGGAAAATATTCAAAGCACTGATTCTTGTCATGATTCTTCATAATATAAGCTAGGTATACTGCCTGACGGTATCATTTTTATGAGTGAGTGGAGTGAGCAGTCGATATGCACGTGAAATTATTTGCAAAAATATATAAATACTTAATTGATTAAACAATCACAAAAAACTTTCATGGTAAAAAATGAGTGTAAACGAGGACCGGCTTGTTAACAAACTACACAAGTATGCTACGTAATGATTTTTAAGCACCCTCCATGAACCAATGGCCAAATTGCAAATATGCATTAATAAATTGTGAATACTATTTACATGAAACCGTGAAAGTAACAGTTTGCTCCAAGGAATTAGTTCGGAGAAACGAAAGCTCTGTAACTGTAAAATTTCTTGCAAAAAATAATTCGTGGCCCAACGGTGGTTGAATAAAACCTACTACTGACTTACAAATTGACGAAAGTAACATGAATTTTGCTCTCACACTCACTCCATGTTTCACGACAGTGAAAACGACGGCAGACTGGGTGGTCATTGTAGTAATGACGGTTTGTCAACGGTACTAAACAATTCAAAGCATTGTCCATTTATCAATTATAACTTTATCCGTTTTTGGTTTTAAATTCAGCACACTTACATACATAAGTAAGAGATTTTGTAAGAGAGATATTCTCGGTACCGTTCGCATGCACAAACAAGAGATATCAAATTACATTCAAGTTTTAGAGTATTGAATTTTTTATATAAATAGTAAATGATTATCATTGGTTCGATGTGTGATTAATGTGTGAATGTAGTTAATTATACATTAAATACCAAGCATATCTGGTGCATGTTAAAGTTGACTCTGCCTTTTAGGGACATGTTTGACGTAGATGCCCTCCGCCTCCAGAATTCATGCCAAAGTAAGGATCGAGATGTCATAAGGACAAAATTTATGAAAGAGAATTAATAATCTGTTTCAAATGTCACATTCACATTTAACGCTACACAAGAGCGTGTAATAAATTAAGTAATTTAGTATATAATCAACATAAAAAAAGTGGCAATTTAAGTATCTTGTTTATCGTTTTCATGGATGATGATGCGCAGCGTAATAGCTTTCTTAACAGCTCATTTGAACAAAAATTTACTGCTACTTTATCAATCTGAGACTGGTGCAAGTGCGCTTCTTGTGACAGTGATTTGACTGGTTTCATGAACCTATATCCATATTCCATATCACACATCACACCACTACTATAGATTATAAAATAAACTCTTAAGAATTTTTTCATACAAAACTCAAAAATTTACTCACTTGAAGAAAATTTATGAATGTGTATCGTTTCACACAAAATGAAAGCTAAAAGAATGGTATTTTATGTGTGTGTACAAAAGATATATTAAATATAAATTGTCTTATCCTGCCATGTTTAGTGCTGACATGCTATATGACATGTATACTTCACAGTACCCAGTACGCAACCATTCAGTTCAGTAGTCGACGTCACAAAAACAATATATGAAGTGAATCTCTGTAATAGTATGTTTTTCAAGAAAAATAAGAATTAAATTGAATACTGGATTGGAGCTGATTTAAAGATTATAATACATCTTTCATGACTTTTCTAACGTATGCACCTTCTCAAGACGTGATTCGTGACACGATTGCGGTTCAGGATAAATAGAAGGATAAACGAGTGTAACGCTTTCAGTCCATCGACCACTACTTCCAGCGTCACTTCTTTGACTTCAGCTCTCCTCTAATATTTTTGGCGTGCTCCTTGTCTTCTCTGGGTTGCCAGTGCATATTTAAAGAGTATAATTTTTGTGCTTCGGTTTCAGTGTCCTAAAAATCAATAAGCAGTGATTACGGAAGTTTGTTTCACATCTTGCCAGTCATTTTCTTAAGATTTGTTTTTAATTTAGTGACTAGGCTGTATACAGCAAAAAAGGGGTGGGCCGACACAAAACCACCAATTTACACTGAAACAGAATCTCAGACTTGTTCAAAACGATCTCAATTACTAAAAAATCTTAGTATTCTTGAAAGTGATTCTTGTTCATAAACATTTTTAATTATTATCCTTACAAAGTAACTTATTACCGTAAAAATAAGTGGCAAAACTGAGGCTGGTGTAAAAGTCATTTTTCTACGTACTCGTCCATCCATTTATTTTTCATTTTATAATTACCATTTTGGGGAATTTTATGAGAGTCAGACGGAATTCAAGGCTGCGGTCGGAGTCGGAAGTGAGTTGTAGCAGCGACTTTGTCTCGAAAGGAGACACCAAAAAGACGGTCATTTTCCCCACTTGTTCACGTAAGCGTAATTAAATTTTATGAGCATGCATGAAAGGGCTGACTAATAAGTTGGACTTTCCTTTAGCTAGCAACCAACCAGCTTGTTTTTGCACACTTCTCTTTAATCTCTTTCACACTGTCATTATACCATCTATAATCGTTAACCCTAGAGAGGGCTTTGATAACCCAATGCAATAGGTGAAGGTGGAGGTGACAGCGATTAATGCAACGATGTTCAGTGTTCACTATAATAGTCTATAAAATCAAAATCATTGAACAATGTCAAAAGGTCAATTCTAGGAGGAAAATTTTCTGGCATAAATCATCATTTACAAAATAATCTAATGAATTGGATACTTTTTTTTACATAGGCTGTGGGGCATTCAGGATGTCGTCTATTCCAATGGGGGCACATGCTGCCTTTAAGGTGCGCAGCAATCTTAACTGTGGCGAAAGAAATGAGAAGCAGCAGCCATCAATGAGCTTTGCAAATACTGAAGGTATGTATTACAAACACATATAAATAACTGCTTTGTTTTTTTACTGATTTTAATTGCGATTAAATATAAAACTTTTTTTTTGAACATTTATAGCAGCTGGAGCGCCACAGGCTCAGCCACCGGCACGCTACAATTCTAAATTGATGAACAGCGTTTGGGGAATGTACAATCGCTATTCTGTACACAATATCAAAAGCCACATCGCCTACGACAAATCTTAAGCTTTAGGTTTATCAGATTATATATATGAGATACTGCAGTTTTTTTTATATGAAATTAATAAATTAAAAATATTAACACAAAATATTAAATAATTCATAGTTTAGCAATTAAGATTATTATGAATAAGGAATTTTAATGTGTAAGCATGATTTTAAAATGCACATCATACTAATTATAGAGCGTAAGTAAGATTCAATATTAGTTCAACCATTGTGATAATCAAGAGACGTGATATATGGCCATTGAACAAGATTGGTATGATATGATGAAAATGACTGTTTGCAAATGAAAATCATTCATCACAATTTATTTTTTATTGAAGTTTTTTTTTACAATTTTACGCATTTTGTTTTTTTGTTGTTATTGTTCTAGTTTCAGATATTTTAAAATTTTCATAAAGTGTTCTACTTTAATGAGAACTTTTTTTCCTTTTTCATGATCATTGAATTAATGGTAAATGGTCAATTGTTGTAGTTTAGCATAACAATATATCCTAAATTTATTATCTTTAAATCTTGTCAAAACTCTTAAACATTGTTTAGATAATTACATACTTATTAAATTATAACCCATAAATAACTCATACGTATGCACTAATACGTATGTAAATATATGTACATGTAAGTACTTCTTGCACTTTTTAACAATTGGTTTTAAACTGAATATAAACTGTAAGCCTCGTATAATAATCTGATGGCCTGTGGAAATAAAATGTAAAAATGTTACAAAAAAAGTGTTTTGCATGTGTCACTCATTTTCAGCCACTTTAAATCTGCAAACACTAAACTGTGTATATTATGATTATAAATATGAGAAGCCATAAATATGTAAGGTAACACCAACATGAGGATTAGCGTTATCACATATTTTTGAAATGCAGGAAATCCATCGATCATTTAACAACGTAAGCGTGACTTAATCCATTTTGTCATTTATACCTACACTGATTTGTACGCAATGTCAACCAAAAGTAATCCATCTTAATCATCTATGTAATGTACTACGTACGCATTGGTTTCTCACGTGTCACATTTGATTTTTGCGTCGACTAATTAGACAGAAAAAAATGCGTCAGGGACATTTTTGTGGGATTTTAGTGACTGGGCTGCACACTCACTACCAATTCTTGCACACTCGGTCCATGGGTAATTTTTCAATATGCTGGATATAAAGCCAGCGTTGAGACAGTCCCCAGCTCCTGATACACTGACAATGACATCAGGGCTTAACTTCGGTGCGGGATAACAGATTGATTCCAAATATCCACTGGATTCATCCTTAAATGCAATCTGGGGAAAAAGATGAATAGGTATACTGATTTAATTTGGTGATGGAAAAATACATGTTACTTTTTTGTGCTGTTTGATGTCAAGATGAATCATGGTGATCTACACCGAAACCCTTTTAGTCTAGAGACTTGACTTACCAAAATTCCATTCTTGCCCTTAGTCAACATAACCATTTCAAGACCAGAGAAAATATGAAAACATTCCGTGAGCGCATCCAACTCTACAAGGTTCTCTGCTGAATGCGAATGGCCAGGTGTGCCTCTAGCCTTGAAAGTCCACTTTCGCGTGCAATTGTCCAGAGGTGCCTGTCTACTAGTTTTGTGAGCTGCTGCTTTTAATATGCTTTGGAGTTCGTGAATATTTGGTGACATGTAGGAAACAGCTTGACGGTAGTCAGGAGGTGTCATGCATATTTTCTGCGATTTTCGTATTTCTGTGGGTTCAAACCATACTGGTGTGTTGGACGAGCTGCATATTTCAAGAATGGTGGAAATTGTGTCTAGGGGAATATTCGCGTCCAAAACAACGATAGGGGCGGACTCTATCAAGGTCGTGCTTTGCAAAATGTAGTCACTTCCAATTTTGTCGTGAATGACCATATCACCCATTCCAAATAAACATTCTCCAGAGTTGTTGAGCAAGGCTGAGTAAATGGCAGTGGAGGTATCTTTTGAGAGCATGATTTTTGAATGATCCTGAATACATCAAATACAAAATTACAATTTTTACGGTTACTCTTATTAAGTACCAATGAAAAATATTAAATTAGATTGCATATAATTTATGAATGTGTACTATTTTCATTTTTTCAAACTGTAGAAGTAACTCGCGTCCAAATAGGTCATCTCCAATAGCAGACAAAAATATTGGATCGTGATTGAGCTTTCTTAAGGCTTCGCACATATTTCTTGCTACACCGCCTGGAGCAGTGCTAATTTTTGCCTGGTGTGTCCGGCCATCTTTCTAAAATATTAAAGTTGAATAAAAATTATGTCAGTTGCTTTCTTATCATATGCGTGTTTTACGTATTTGATTGGTTTCATGATGTCGTAATTTTTAAAAATCCATTTAAATTGTTATGCAATCATTTTATACATTTTTCCCGATTTTGCATATTACAAGCATTGTCAATTTTTGTTGTTTACCAAGTAAGTTTCATAAATCAATTTCGAGCGATGATATAGAGAAAAAATATGGCTCAAGGTTGGTTGTTGCAGAAATTTAATTATTTTAGACTTATTAATCATTTGCCATCGAATTGCCGATTGATAAAGCGCTTTTCGGAAACCCATTTGCAAGAAACATAAAAAGGCAATAACTCGTCATCACTGATCTGTTGTCCAACAAGCTTTGCTCTGACAATCGACAATCTCTTATCAAGACACTTTGGTCGGGGTTTATCCTTTGTTCGTTTTTATGTTACATGTTACACAGATGACGCGCAAAATCCACCTAGCCCAATTGTTCAAAATTAGATTGTACTTCACTTAAAAGCGTGCAAGTAGGTACACGCGTCAATGTCAATCAAAACGTTCTCATCTAAATCCTTAAAGAATGCTGGTTAACCAATGCGTAAAGTTGATCCTGAACAACCGTCATATTTTCATGATTGAATTGTTTAAAAAAGACACATATGTAATTTATTAAGCCATTATGCTATGATATATCTGTCTAGTCTGGGTTTCATAATATGATCATGAAATCCATTAAATCGAACCATTTTAATTATAGACTTTGGAAAAGCTAGCCTGCATAAAAAACGTTGCTCTCCAACGATTTCATTATTTATAAGTAGCTATTTCACATTTTAAAATGAAAGTTACTTTCGTAATCGGAATTCTCACTAGTGCACTACTTCTAGTAGTAGCTGTAAAAAACTCACAAAATGGAAAAAACCAAGAGGGAATTCAGAAAATTGTCCATGATGCAATTAAAGTAAGAATACTGAATACAAAAAAGCACGAACAAACAAGAACCTACAATTATTTTTGGCATTTAAGTCCAATTTGTTCTGCAATAATAACAGGTAGCTACAAGTCAATATGAAGATATGATGAGATTGGCAACCATAAATGGAGCCCAGTCACAGCGTCGTACTCGAGAAGCTATAAAAAGTACTAAAACCACCCAAGAGATTGGAAAAATCAGTACAATTTTTAGAAATGCGTTTAAAAACTTGACCTCAGGGTACATACATTTTAAAGTAATATGTTTTTTATTATAGTTCGGACTCAATTAAACATTCCTAAAACAAATGCTTGCTGTAATAAATTTTTAGATCTCAAGTAGACAAACAGTTGTTGTTGCAGCTGCTAAAAGATGTTTTGCCACAACAATGCCGAGATCAAACATTGGAATGTGACGCTCAATCTAAGTATCGTACTGTAGATGGAACCTGCAATAATTTAGCAAATTCCAACTGGGGATCTACCAATATGCCCAGTGTACGACTTTTACCACCTGCTTATGAGGGGGATGGAACTGATGCACCTCGCGTCACAGATCTACCTCCAGCACGTCAAGTTTCTCTGGCGGTGCACATTGGAAATGGAAATTCTTACGAACTTAATGTCACTCATATGGCTGCTCAGTTCGGTCAATTCCTGGATCATGATATTACGTATGAATAGAATTGTCTGAAATATTTAGTTTACGTACACCGAATTAAGTAATTACTACAAATAATTTATCTGCAGGTTAACACCAGTCGATGGACTATCATGTTGTGGTAATCCTACTCCCAATGATGAATGTATGACAATACCGATAGAAGAAAATGATCCACATTATAAGGATTACCCTGTAACGTGCTTGGACTTTGTGCGTTCCACTACATCTTGTTCTGAAAACATTGAATATCGTGAACAATTCAATGCCATCACAGCTTACATTGATGGCTCAGTTGTCTATGGTTCTGATGAAGAGTTGTTCCATACACTACGTGGAAGCTTGAATGGTGGAAAATTAGCAGAAAATTCAGAAGTTGCTGGCTTTCTACCTTGGAGATCGGACGTGATTCCAGGAGACAATTCAAAAGCCGTCATTGCCGGAGACGTACGAGCTAATGAGATGCCTGGCCTAACGGTGATGCAGTCTCGTAAGAACAATTTTAAAAGTTCAGCTCTGGAAGACTTATATGCATAGTGCATACATACTTTTGCAGATAAATGAATAGGTTTCTTATTTTGCTTTGCAGTTTTCTTACGTGAGCATAACAGAATTGCCACTGAATTCGGCAGATTGCGACCCGACTGGAATGACGAAAAAATATTTCAAGAAACGCGCAGAATTGTTGCAGCTGAACTTCAGCAAATTACATACGATCAATTTTTACCTTCCATGCTTGGCCAACAAGCAATGAAAGATTATGAACTTGAGCTTCCTGCAGATCACTCAAAGTATACCACTTACAATGACAAAATTGACGCTACAATTTTCAACTCATTTGCCACCGCTGCCTATAGATTCGGGCATACTTTAGTAAACGGCCTCATTAAGCTGTACATGGACAAAGAAATTGTTGGTGATTACAACGTCAGAGATAACTATTTGATAGCAGATAGAATCATTAATGAAAATCATCAAGGACTATCCGGTTATGATTTGATTCTTAATGGTCTTATTAGACAACATTCCCAAGCGTACGATGGTGAAATCCACACAGATATGACAAACCACTTGTTCAAAACAGCCGAATTCGTTGGATCAGATCTTGCAGCAAGAAATATTCAAAGAGGAAGAGACCATGGACTTCCAGGGTACCAACAATTTCGTGAACTCTGTAATCTTTCTCCTCTTCCAGGAAATTGGGATGAAAGTGGAAGGCCTTCAGACATTAGTCAGTCTGCATGGAACAAACTTCGAGAAGCAGGTTACAATTCTCCTCGAGATGTTGATTTATACACTGCTGGATTATCTGAGATACCCGTACCAGGATCCTTGTCAGGACCTACTTTCGTTTGCCTTCAAGGCATCCAGTTCCAGAGACTGATGAAAGGGGACAGATTTTTCTTCACGCACTCTGACGTCAGTGGAGCCTTCTCTCCAGAGCAATTAGTAGCCCTCAGGGGACGTACGCTTGGTGACATAATTTGTGAAAATAGTGCCCTCAAGGAAGCACCACGCAATGTATTTTACGTTGAGTCCCAACTGTAAGTATCCTACTGTCTATTGTCTATATAATTTATATACATGCAAAATATCATAATATTTCTCTTAAGTGTAGAAAATATGGAATTAACGTGTTAATTTTTTCCAGGAATCCCATGATGTCTTGCGAAAGTGACAGTAGAAAGCTAAACGTCAAACTGTTTGCTGAACTCACTGACGAAAACGAAAATACAACTGAGAAGGCTTCTGCACCTACAAACTTGGCCACCTTTACCACACTATTTATTTCTCTCATTTGTACTTTCACTGTAGGTCGAGTTATTCCAAGAATACTATAATTGATTTTTTGCTTTCTCCAATTCCACACTAATCCTAAAAGTAGTTTTTACCTCCCCCGAAAAAAACATGTATGTTATAACACACCGTCTAAAGGTTTACTTAAAATGAATATGTACTCATGTTTCTTGACTAGACTACTCGTTCGTTCAATTTTTTGTGTAAAGAAAAGCTTAATAGTAATAAAAGAAACTAAACTTTGTTTTCTAGCCTGTCAAATTCCCTTTTCTTGTTAAAGGCTGGAGGCTTCATATGATGAGTGAGTCTTCTTGACTTTCTCCACCTCCACCTGCCACCATCAGTGTTAAAGTATATATATCTTATATGCTATGAATACACAACCTCTTGAGAAAGCGGTGGTGGTGATGGTAGTAGTTGGAGTAAGTCATGTCAACTAAAAAAATATGTAAGAAAGTCGCTTCTCTTTGTTTTTAGAAAGCAACAAAAATATATAGCAGTGGAGGAACGTTCTTCCCGCACACTACTCACAGAAATGTCTGTTTCCACTACCTACTGCACAACATAGGACATTTTTTGGTAAGAATTGTGTGTGGTGATGTGGTGGTGGCGGCGGTGGTGGTGTACTGGTTTGCTAGTGTGTGTTTGAAAAAGGGAAGCACGCACACGGGGAAAGGGAAAAGCGACAATCTGCTTCTACCATGTTCACTTCTTTTGCATTGCATTGCATGCCAGCCCACTTTACTTTCATGAGTCAGTCTTGTGGCAGACATCAAACATGACAGAATGGTTTATATTGTACCGAAAAAGCTATTTTTTCAGTAGATACGATACAGTGACAATACATACAGCTAAAAAAAATATACACTGGGTAGTCAAACTAAATAAATAAAAGCGCTTCAAGCTTTTAACAAGAGAAAAGTAGAAAACAAGATTGTCAACGTCATCATCGTCGTCAGATATTCAAATCGAAAGAGAGAAAAAAATATGAGAAAAAGTGGAAGCAAAATAATCGCCAGGAAATCCCTGAGTTTAATAATTAGAGCAGTGCTGCTAGAAGTGGTAGCGGCGGCGGTGATTATTACTGCGGTTGTATTGTGAAACGATACATGCGTTTAATAACTTAATAATTCAAAATCTATTTTTTTCTCCTGCTGATTGAGTTTCTCTTGCGAAAGGGTTGGATAGGGGGTTACCTCGTTTTTTACCCAACGCGCTGAAAGTGTTGCGTATGCAAAAGCAGAGGGATTTTTTCAGCGAATCGAACTATTTCAAGAATACATATTTTATTGAAAATTGCGATACATAATAGTAAGGTATAGTGGTGGTGATATTCATTCGCTTTCAGAAAGAATGTTTGGTGTTATTAATTAAAATAGTTCTTTTTGAAAACAGCGATAGGAAAATTTATATTAAAAAATACGAGTTTCCTAAAAACGCTATCAACTTTTCACTATCGGGCTTCTTTTCTCTTTTGAGGGCGGTGGAATTGAAGTTGCTTTTTGAAGAGTGCTACAGACATGGAAAATTAAGCTTGAAAACTTCCTCATTGTACTGTGTCTACCATGCATACATATTTAATAAATATTCAAAGGTTACTTTTTCCACTTAAAACTGAAAGCAAATAGAAAACTTTGCCATCAACGTATAAAAATCACTTAACGTGTTTTTGTTGTGAGGTTCTACGAGTTCCAATTTTCCAATCCTGTGAAAATTCTTTGAGCATTTTACACGTATATTTTGGGAATGGGACTTAATCAAGAAGGTGTCCAATAAACGTAACCTACATATTACACTGCACTGCCGTTTTAAGTGAAATTCAACGTTTGTGTGCCATGAAACAAGTGAATTTTTCACAGTGACCAAGTTCACAAACATGAAAACTTAATGCATACTTTGTTATTGATTGAAATAAAAATTTACCGGTTTAGCATTGCTATTTCGTCCAGACTTTTTCGACTAAACAACATTTTTGAATCTGTACACAAAAAGGTAAGCAGATGTTTAAACATTTTCGATTAATATTTCAATATAAAACTTTGTTCTGTAAAGTAGGTTGACAATTACAGTACTCTGCACTCGAAGATCAGCATTTCACAGAGTTTGGTCAGATATTATTGTCAGATCATTCTTTGTTTAGATTTTGGGGCATCGTGTGCGTCATTTTCGATCGAAAGAAAATTCCTTTTAAGTTTTTCTGTGCCACGTTTCAACATTGAATTTGAAGAAGTTATTATTGAGTCAATTATTTTTTTACGATTTGGCTTAAGTTTAGTTAGGTGAAATAAATGTTTATGAGTTTCTAATATGTGTGAAATGAGACGAATAAAACGTGTCTGACTCTGACATTGGCAGGGGTAGAAAAGAAAGCAGTAGAATTTTACAACGGTTTTGTTTGTGTTTTTCCAATGTTGATGATGCAATTTGAATATTATTTCCAACGTGTTAATACGCATCATTAAACCGAGATGATATCATTCTGGATTTTAATGATTCTCTTTTTACTACTGAAAAATTGACTCCCAAGCATTAAATTATCAGAATTAGCAATCCCATAGCACGCTAATCACTGCAAATTGTTAGATTTACGTGGTGTTATGCCCTGTCTATGATTTATTATTATGAGGAGAGGAACACATAAAAGAGAAATTCACGGTTGTTTAAATTTTGCACTTGTCATGCCAAAAAGAAAATCCTTTACGCTGCTATGCTATTTGGATTTTTTTTGACCATGACCATTTCTTTACCTTGGCAGTGCCAACTGTTGACTGATGATGACAATAATGTTGATGCTGTGCAATGTGAAACGTACAGACATCATCGTAACCGTAACAGATGTATGAAATGATGCATGCATTTGCTCGCACACTCGCCGCTTCTTAAAATCTATAAATACCTCGGTTATCTCTGCCCGCTTAAAGTTTTGCGACTTTCTCGGTCCCAAAATAAAACGTTCCGTTTGCTACGGCTGACTTTTACATTTTTATATCTTTCAGATACGGCCGTTTCACATATTATGGCATGTTTTGTGATATGATATATATTTGAGTGTGCATTATGTGATCATGGTCCTCATGATGATTATGATACGACGAGGCCATATCACTACTATTATTATCATCGCCATCATAAGACACACATATGTCGATCGTCAACCCATTCCGAATTGCTATGTACCCAATCTCCATTTTTCCCAACTGCGTTTCCTGATAGGCACTAAGCGAAACCGGTGCTTATTCTGATTCTGATCCCAGAAACGTAGATTAGCCAAGAATTCTATTGAAAGACAAATTCGCTCTAGAAGCTATTCAATCCAAATCTTTGGGAATATGATATGATGATGATGACTATGACAGCATAATAACTTGTCTATAGGCAAGGTATGCATATTCATATGCCAAACCAGCGAAGCAACTTATTTTGATGTAGGCATTGCATAGAAAATGAATCTCTGCTTTTAGTGTGGATCACAGCCAAGATTCATCTTTTCTCAAGGTTTTTACCTACAGTTCATGCAAATATGAAATCCAAATTGTATTTGTAATCCGAATGTTTTGTTGGACATGAAATATTCAAGTATGCCCATGTTCAACAAAATGTCTGGGATTGATTAACCCATTACCATTTGTCTGTAATGTATGCATGTGTTGAACATTTAAGTGAATGTCATTTTCATCAACACACTCTTATGTTTATTTTAAGTTTTTTTTAGAATTTTCGATTGCAAGTTGTAGCTGTGTGCTACTGAGGTCGTGTTTAATGGGGTCATGTCATTTACAGACTGGAACACATGGTGAGCAAATTTGCACTTTGAGAAAAGCAAGTCGATCATTGTTGTCAAAATTACGTGGATGTTATCGTTATAGTTAGCGTAACAGAACAGAGTAATACTACTTCTTACAAAAAGCATTTACTACGCTTTAATTCTCCCTCATATTCATATTCATCATCATCAGCGTTTTAGTAAGCACCAAGACATAAAGACAAGTGGAGAAGAAAAAAAACAATAAAAAAGGAAGGGAAACAATAAAATTATTAGGATGCCAATTACACCAGAGCATATGAATGTACGAAAACTGTATAAAATATCCCTATATTCTGCAATTACACAACAACCATGTGCCCACTTCTGCGAAATGCGTGTGTAGATTTCTCCAAGAAGGGGAAAGAAGTAGGAAATGAAAGAAAATAATAATGATGATGATACTATATACCACATCATACCCCATACCATTGTCTCTAATTTTTCTGGTACAATGATAACTATCCATGCAGTAGAAAATCCTACTGTTTCTGCAACGACTTCCATTCTAGATAGCATGTATTATGCATAGCTTTCACATTCATGACGACGATGATGACTATAATGTTTAATATGACGACTATCAACATCAACATGATTACTTCAAGAGAACTAGGAAGGAATGAGAACCCTCTAATACTGAATTACCATTTTTACTGCTGGTAAGTACGTCAGTTGAGCAAAAAGAAAAAGGAAAATGGTAATCCACCTCTCATTTTCCCTAAACGAACGCACTGCCACTGGTCGTGTCTGGTGCTAGTGGCGATGATATGTACAAGAACATATAAAAGAAAAAAACTGTTTTCATAAAAGCACAAAATACCAGGAAGAGAATACATGCAGTCTACTTTTTAACAAGCTGTACAAAAAAAATTGTGTTTCAAAACATACGTCTTTCTTTCTCCTTTGAGGAGATATCAAAAAATTCACTATAAGTTGAAGACTCTCGCATTGCACTGGAGGCATTTTTTTGGTCTTCGTTTGAAAAATGGAAAGTATTGTGCAATATGGGAAGTATATTTTTTAATGTATGTATAACCATTTAAAAGTTGCAGTTGGTTAAACTAGCACGTTTTTGTTGTGCTGCCGAGGATCGCGGATGTTCTCCTTTTAGTTTAAGTTGAGTTGCTCCCTATATTGTACCTCAGGGGCCTTTCTCTTTTCTGTTCATCCGTTCCTGTCGTTGTCCTCTTTACTCCACTCCACTCCTCTGTGGCTGTCATCTATTTGTAAAGGCTGAAGCTAATGTTTGTCGTCACACAAGAGACTACTTGTGCACATCGAAGGCATAAATATACATGCAAACATGTAACGTAACGTAAGGTTTACTTATCATTTGCCTCAATCCTTGTTGATGTTCATCGTTTGCATTTTTTGTCTCTTTTTGCGTTGGAGTGAAAGTAAGATGAAGAAATAATATGGACAAAAAACATTTTCTGTTGTTGTCGCTCTTCAATCATTGTACATTTGAGAAGCATGCATGTATTTATTTCCATTTTAATTGGGGAAAATGTGTATTTCATGGTATTTTATTTTATGAAGCTTCTTTTTACGTCTTTGTTTGTGGCACGTTTTGATTTTTTCTGTTATTTCCTCGTAATACATATGTATGAAATGTGCACGAGGAAACAATAAAGGAAATTACTTTTTTTGTTGTAGCTAACCACACAGGATATTGTAACGACAAAATTTGTGTTTTCCTTGAAATAAAGAAGATAGAATAACTGTAACGTATTGAATTTCTCAAAAGCAACAAGAAAAGAAATGTACATTCTTTTGCTGAGACTGAGAATTCGTGTGACTTGAGAAAGACATAAGTAGAAACGGCATAAAAATGTATTCACGCTGTGTATAATTTAAATTATGAGATATAAGTAATTCTGCTATTATTAATCCAAGTCAGTACCATATAATTTTATAGTATGGCAAATGTAGCAGTGTTTATTTTTGAGTGTATCATTTCATCCATTCTTCAACAATTTCGTGGAAATAATGTAGTAGTTTGGGATTACGTTGATTGGGTAAACTGAAACCTGTCTAAACTCTAAACTTCTGGTTAAGCCATTCCACGAAATCATTTTAATGGTTCATTTCACCCGAACTTGTAACTATATTTTTTAAGCTTAACTATGAGGCTTTTTGGATTTTCGTTGTCAGTAAAACTCAAAATTGAAATAACTGCCTCCTCTGGTTTCAACTATAAGTTTAACATGGAGAAAGCATTAAAGTATACGACAAACAGCAATATGGAAGGAGTGTATGTGGGGGAGGGCATGATATAATATTAATGATGTGGTTCTATGTTTCACCAAAACCACCAGAATCAGGAAATGAATGTGAAATACATCAGGGGCACGACAGTGACGGTATAAAACAATTCAAGAGAATTTTTTTGTTAAGCCCTCAAGTTCTGTGTCATTACTCCTGACTCGCAGTTGTAATCATCATAAATAATTTAATATGCACACAAACAAAACATGCTCTGTTAAATTGTCTTTCTGGAGTTTACTGTAACTGGCACACACGTGATGGAACACAATATCAAGAAAATCATCAGAATCGACATTAAATTTGACATCTGAATAGATAGGAAAATCAGACCATTATATTACTTTTCCAAGAAACAAGTGAAAACAAAAAGGTACACGCGTGGGGAAAACATGTATCCTAAAATATATGTGAAAATCGTGATAATACTGAAAGTAGAGATAGATGTTTATAAAATCTACATAATATGTAGTTTTGTTGTGTGCGCGAAATTCCCAAAAATAACCAGCCTTTGTGGTTCAGGTTCAGATTGTTTTCATAGATATTAATATTCTGGGGAACTAGAAGGTTGACTAGGTTGACCTTATCAAAAACCCGTTAAAATAAAAATAGAAACGAGCACGACTACAGCATTTCAATATTATATAAATTATATGTTCAGTATGTAAGCTTCAAAAAAGGGTATAATATTAAAGGAACAATATATATTGATAAAAAGACTGTTCTATAACATTTTAGTGACCTAAAACCACACAAAATGTGAATTCCAGTTCACAAGGCATGTGAGTGGAATTTGGTGTTTTAGCTTGGCATAAATGTTAATTAATTCAAGGAATTTTGGATATCTGCCTTTGCTTGCATACAACAATTGAGTTCTATCAAAACGTATTATGTCACGGGGTAATGATTTTACAGAATGTGTAGGTTTTCTCGGTGGTCTCCTACCAAGTATACCTAACTGTTTTAATGATCTGCGTAAAATTAAAATTTTAGCAAAATGTTCTTTCACCAGACGTCTAGGGTGCTGCATAAGCCAAAAATAATTTATTTGCATAAATGATATTTTCTCATACTCCTGAATATAGAACCAAGGTCTTTCATTTAGATAATTAAGAACAAAATGCATTTGTCTTGATCTGACTCAAGTCTTTTTATCAGGGTTACACATTCAAGTAGCAAAAAGAGAAAAGGCTCATATTCTTTTCTGTACAACTTGATTAGTTCCTACTTGTCAATTTTCTTTTTTGATCTTTTCATCATTCCACCTAGTAGAGCATCTAATGCTAAAATATTATAATGACGAAGACGTCGAGACAGACGACGACAATCACGCTGAAGGAAGGAAGAGGTAAAGAGAAGCCATTTGTGCTTCTGTCATCGTCTCTTTGGAAAATGGCTGAAAATTGCTATGCAGCACTCCATTCCATTCAATAGGCAATATGTATATGGTATAAATTTACAGTCTTACTAACATACATGTGATCATTTGCTTTCACCAACATGTACCACAGAATATATTCATACAGGTACTGTGTACTTATGATGATACCTGATATTTATGGCATAATTTTGCTAAACTGTTACTGTTTCTAGCAGAATATTTTAATACCAGGGATCATTCACGGCACGGGAAGAGAGAAGCAGTTTTCATTCTGATGAGATGAAACGGCACACTACACATAAAGTATATTGTGATGACAGCATAATCAAGTCATATTATTACATAAAAATGCTACCTTCCTTTTTACTTGTGCAGCTTTATGTATTCAGCATCCGCCAAATTTTGGCTTTCCCTTTATCAATTTTCAAAAGAGTCCGTTTTATATACAGCCATTTGCCAAATTCTGTTGTACACTTGCATTGCACTTGCACCAGATGTGCTGATCCTCAATAAGCTGCCTAGGCTTTTATGTTGATAATCAAGTATAATCGTAGTTGATACCTGCTGAATTTTTGGTTATTAACATAATATCTGAGTAAAGTCATTATTATACTATTTTCCTTTTGAAGTTGTAAACTATTATGAGCTTGATACATTTGAAATATTCCATCGTCAGCAGCAGGATCGTTCCCATTTAGTTTGCATCAATAAGTCCTTTCTCGTGTAATGTGACGTGTCACATACATACATGTACAGCTCAACATCTTTTGAATGTAGATATTTAAGAGGTAAATGTATACCACTGTACTTTCTCTCGTTCACTAAAAAGATAACCTTAAATTGGAGTAAAATGCAATATTAAAGCACTTATCCAGAACGTTCAAAACTTAACATCGAAAAAAGCATTTTCATGTTTTATCTTAAATTCTATTACATGAATTGAGTGAAAAGGCTTTTTTTCTTTTTCTCCAAAGAAATAGCAAAAGGTTAAATGTTCATGGAAGTGTCGAGTCGAGCGTTGAAGAGTGACGTGATAATTATTATGCCGTACAAATCGAAGCAATATAGTTTTAAATTCGTTGTTTTTCTTACACTTTATTTTTCAGGCTCTGCCACTATGAACTACCATGTTTATAAAACATTTCATTCGAAAAGTGTGATCAGTAGTTATTCATGTATACATACATATACATGAAAATCCTCAAAAATTAACTACTTGGCATGGTATTATGTTGGTTGTTCGTGAAATATAAAATTGTAGCACTACGTACTATGGACTTTCACTGGAACTTTCGTGATCCAGCCATTTTTGTAAAATAAAATCTTTTATTATTAATATGGTCCTATGATTTATGATTTCCTGATAGATTTGCTAGATTCGAGTGAATCAAAAAAGTTATGGGTGGGGCTCATAAATCGACATAAAGAATAATATATAGAATGTACTATTTGAAGAAAATTTTATCGTAAAATACATATTAGACTAATGAAGCAAATAATATTTGCCTTAATTTCTAAAATGGTCGAGTCTACAAAGTTTTCGTCGCGAATTTTGTCTTGGTCTCAATAGAATTATTCTCTTTTGTATTTTTTTCTTTTCCACAAAAGCTAGTACTCAGAGGGAAAGCGGTCTAAATGCCAAACGGTTAGGGTTATTATTACAAACAAAAAGATAAGAATATGTGTTGACTACCAACGAATTTCGATAAACGGATATACCCAAAATTATGTACATATATACCACAATTTTGTAGGAACATGCAACTCCTAGAATAGATATGTTTTTGGAAGTTCATCTGTTTCTAAAGAAAGCGCATCCAAGAAAAATAAGGAAACTTCCCATTTTTGCTCTTTTCTTTTGTGCAATTCTTATACATATATTTAGACTTACTTACTACTCCATTTAACAAAGCAAAATAAATTGTTTGTTGTGTTGTAGAGATATTGGAGAAGATTGTGTATTTTTGGCAGATATGAATTCATGGCTATGTGTTTTCAGCTTGTTGGCGTTTTCAAAAGATGAGATAAGAGGGGGAAATACATATGTGCACAAAATAAATAAAAAAGTCGTAATTATGCATATCAGATTTAATACTATACATCATTGTGTTATGCAAAGCAAAGTTCTCAGGAAGGAATAAAGAAAGAAGAATCGAAATACAAAAAAGTTGGAGGCTACACAAAGAAAATGCAAGGAGGGAAGTAATTGTCTACAATTCCAGTTAAATTTTCGCTTATTATTATTTTTTGCCTTGAAAATAAATATTTTGATGGTATAAAGGGAAAAAAAGAAAGATAAAGCTGTAAACTAAAGAAAAGGAATGTGCGCGAATAAATATTTTCTTCATGAAATAAGCTTGCGAAATTCACATTTTGGGGAGTGCATACTGAGAAAAGGAGATTAAGACAGACAACGTTATTTATGTATGTGATACATTATAATGAAGTGCACATATGCTTATGTAATTCTGTAAATAGTAGGGGCACTATATATTGTATTTGAGCAACAAGCAGTACTATATTTATAAGCATAAGTATCTGATATATGAAGCCCTCAACTCAACACAATATTTAATTTTCAAAGTATAAAACGAAATTGAAGGAGATGGGAAAGATAGTGAAGTAGCAGTGAAGTGGATCAACAGCAGGAAATGATGTAAAATATACGCTTGATGTACTTTCTTTTTTTGAAGACTTCTTGGTAAGTTTATTAAGCAAAAAAAAAAGAAGTGAACTTAATAAAAGACTTTATAAAAGAAAATAAGATGGTTTCAATTAAATAGAATGAAGTTTATTAGTAAAATAACATTGTATTGTAGTTACTTTGAATAAATGGCGCCGCTAAGTAATACGAAAGCTTTTTAGTGAAATGAAACGATGAAAATGAAAGTTGAGATGGTTTTTTAACACAACATGGCTGGTACTTTGTATGTAGTACTACACAAGGCTTGCGAAATTAGGCCTAGTACAAATACTTTGTGTACCGATTTACCATTCGACAAGCTAGATTGACAGATCTAAATCCATCAAAAGACGCTCTGCACGCAGTAGTAATACTATCATGCGTACGTTTTCTATTAAAAATTGGAATGTTTTTCTTTTAAAAAAACGCGGAAATATAAATTTTATTACAGAACGAGAATGTAATTCAAGCCAACATTTGAACGAACGACTTTTATAATCGCATTAAATGTATATTTTAAATCTTGCTTTGAAAATATGATGTTTGCTTGTGCCAACAAGTTTTATGGGTTTTATATTTAAGAATTCGTTGACATATCACAGCGTGTAAAATTTTGTAAGTAAAGAAAAGGTACACGACTTTCCCTTGGTGGCATCGAGCCCAACTTCTGTAAAGACGAATGACACATCAAACTTGTTTTAGTAAAATACTTTGATTTACTATAAAATTTTGTGATAGCGGAAATATTACAATTTTGCTCCGCTTACATGAGACCAGACTGCCAACATTTTGTTGTATTGAAAAAGTGTGTACGATCAGTACGATGTGATGACAAATTAGCATTGAAAATTACATACAAGTTGCATTCATCATATTTTTATATTTTTACATGAATCATGAAAGTAGTCAAAAACTTCTTTAAATTCAAAATTGTTCCAATTCTGGGGCTGGTATGCTTTAAAACTTATTGAAGAAAGGACGAGAGCCAGCAGTATCTTATAAAGTAATATTAATTAATCATGACTCTAAGACTTTCGAGGAACTGTGAGAGAAGAGCTTATGAAAAAGGCCAACGTAATTAGCAAGTGTAGCGGCTACGAAAAAGAAAGACGGAATAAAAATAATTAATTAGTGCACACTTGTTTTTTCATTAATCAAAACTTTCTTTTTTGAGTACTACAACCACCACCACAGACAGTCTTGTATCGTAAAGCGTCTTGGAATATTCAGCACCATTTCTTCACAGAATTGGACCCGAAGAGCCCAAAAATCTGGTAGGACTTGGCAGTATTTTTCAGAACGGCGGAAATTTTAGAACGAATGTATGAAACCGAAAACTACATACAAGAGTTCATCAACAAGCTTTTTAGCAGTTCAAACATACATAGTTACAAAACTATGAAAAGCAAAGGACAGAAACTGAGGCAGATGCCAAACATAAAAATGAAAAGATTGAAATTATACATTTTAAGAATTTAAGAAAGCAACCAAGAATAAAGGTTCTTATAAGGATGCGCTTTCGTCTGTAGAAAGGTTATAAGTTTAACATCGAAAGAAAATCTTTGATAATTTTTCCATCTTCGTATTTTGTAGCTTTCAACTAAAATACTAGCTTTTACCCTTTGACACCTTTTAAAAATTAATGCACGAATTAAATAATTGTCGAGTCTAGTTGTCAAAATGAGAAACAAAAAGAAGTAATGTAATACATGTAAGTAGTAAGTATATGTATTCCTGAGTTGGTTATCAAAAAAGAAGCTGTAATGTAAAGGTTTGTGTAAGGTTTACGTTTTCTAAGATATAACTAACCATTGTACAAAATATTTCATCGAGAAGATAGTTGCTGGTTGATTGAAATGCATTGAAATGCGGAATAATTGTTGCAGGAAAGGTCACTTGATGGACTTTGACTTTGTTAAAATTGGTCAAGCACTTTATTTTTGGTTCGCAAGCATCATTTTGCGAACATGCAAATGAAATGCGATAAAAATAATGAAGGTATTCATACGAGATACGAGTGACACAACCAGTGAATTTATATTTTCGTATGGAAAAGTATCCACTGTATTAGGAAACGAAGAAAATTCGATTATATCCTCGAAGTCTGCTTCGATTAAAGAGGATTGGTGATAACTGGAAAAGTACTATTTCACTCAAATTTGGATAGACAGAAGGAAAAGGGACTTTGACAATTATGTACTCCGAAATAGGATGAAGTAGCTCATGTTGTCAATTTTAAGAGACAGATAGAGGGTAGTAGTCATGATGAGAAACGTAGATGGATAACAAATATAGTGTTTAGTTAATGCTGAGCGACTGGGATAGAAAGAAGTTCAGACAGAAGACACCATAAAACGTATGTAGTGTCGACGAAAGGAATTGTTTTCTTGGGATCAGTTCTTGGGAAGGGAAAAGTAGAAAATATTAATGAAGACAGCAAGAAAGTGGAGAATACGTAAGCAAACAAAGAAAGAGAAAATTCGTGTACAACGTCTCTTAGTATAGCCGTCATAGCCGCTGTTTGTACATAAAATAGCTATATTTTATCAAATGAGATGAAAAACAACAGACTACCTTGAATGTAGCTAATTTTGTCAAGATATCAAGTACTGAATGAACTGATTGTGTCATGTAGAGCTTCATGGCAAGCGAAAATGAAAACTGAAGGTAGCAAGTAAATAATGGAATGTTGATTATTTTGAAGAAGCTGCAAATAAGGCATATAATCTATAAAAGGTTCGTTAGCCTGGTTTTGGATTTTTTGATGAAAAATTATAAATTCAAGGCCTTTTGCTCTGCTTTTGATTGTTAATTTTTGCTTGTTAAAACAGTATACATGAAGAGCCAAGACCCAAGACTGCATATATTATATGCTAAATGAAAAAAATCTTCAACAAAGTGGACGTAAAATTGGAATGAAATTGAAAATTAAACTTATGATTTTGTGATAATGTAATTTTTAACTTGCGATATTAGAAAGTTGTATGGTGGTATTCAAACAGATGAAGTGAACTGAACAGGAATACTTTAAAGAAGTAGCCAATGATGGTAAATAGGTCTTATAAATTATAAAGCATGTTTGAGTAGCTATTTGCATAGTACTTAGAATTAATACTTATGAGTACAACATTTATCTTAAACTATAAAAATAATATTCCTTCAGCTAAAAAAATCAATCCCTTTCTTTACAAAAGACTTTGAAAGAGAAACATTTTTTAAAGATGCCCATGCCCACTCACCCTTCATCTCATCAACCCCGTTCATCACTTCCATCATCTTACATCATCAACAACAACAATCAATTTCTCCATTCACTTAAGAAAGAAAACGATGTAATAAAAATATAAAAACGACATATTTACACATAAATATAACCACTTCCCATTAAAATTATACATACTCTTTACTCTTTATATTCTTCTAAAAAAGCACTCTAGCTAGACCTACTTCTCTTATGTTTTAATAGCGGCCTTCGGCACTCGGCAGCCGTCTAAAGTCTGATGAAGCACTTTTCTCTAATTTGCTCGACATTCTTTTCTTATTACTAGAGAAAAAAACGATCATCATCACTTCATCAGCAGTCGCTACATTTTTTTCTGCTGCAGCACACTCTTATGCTTTCATCTTTCCTTCTTCCTTGTTCAAAAACAAAACCTGCCTTGACGAGCTGTGAATGACGATGATGATGAGAGAAAGAGCAGAAAAAAGAGTGAACAATAACTGTGTAAATGATGGCCAACAAAAAAATGTAGCAAAGAAAAGAGAAAATCTACTACTGACTGACGAACTACCCTACACACTATTCATGATCATGATTATGTAAACATACACAGTTAACAGAATCACATAGTCCATTTTTTACTCTCTTTCATGAAGTTTTTCTTTTAAAGGCAAATTGATTTTTGCGAGAAGCTCCAACTAGCACGCTCTTCATTTACGCTTTCAATCTAAATTTTCTTTTCGCAAAAAATCTTAAGTGGATGAGCGAGAGAGAGAGTAAAAGAATCCATGCATGAAGGATTTTGACGAGGAAAATGCATTCAGGACAAATCCGCCCAGAGAGCTAAAAAGAAGAGTATGAAATACGTTCTATTAACAGTTTTTTTCTTTACGTTTATAAAAAGAGACAACGCACTAAATAAAACGAACATATATAATACACAATGATATACATACACAAATAATATGCTTGCTTGACTTGTTCCTGTTCCACTGCTCAAAATTTAAGTCAGGAGGGAAAAGAAAAAACAGGTTCATTCTGTTTGCTTCCTTCTCTACCTCTCCGCTTTTTAAATATTTTGCCACTCTTCTTCCTCACAGACAAAAATAGAACCGCCTTCACTTTAGCTTCGTAAAAGTATTTTTAGCTTTTTTTCTCTCTCAGGCAGAAAGACAGACATGCATACATGTACATATGTTCAAACGGAGACATTTAAAGGAAAAATGACTTTTTTTATATTTTGGACAGTCTTTTTTTCTTGACTGTTTGTTGTAGCCGAACCCCGCGTGGTTGACTGGCATTTTTGGGCCATTTTTACATGTATAATTCTTATTTTGAGAATGAAAATACTTGTCTTAATGTACTGCTGTTAAGGGTATTATAATAGCTAGTAAAATTGGCCATTTTATGTCGTGTGCTTCCTTGTGGGCTATAAATCTGTCGTTTTCGGTAAATGTAATGCAGCGAAGCAAAAGTCATACGAGTAAAATTAGAAGAAAGCAACGAGGAAGGAAATACAAGAGACACAATAAATATTTGGGACGATTTTCTAGTAGTGTCAGTAGTAAACTTTATTTTAGTGCAGCACATCATACATATGTAACGCTATTGCTAGCCATTTTAAAAATGAAGAAATATTGTAGTGAGGCGAGGGGAGGAGAAGAAGAAAAAAACAAGATTTACAGGAGAACAGGTGCATTTATTTATTTACAGAGTCGAAGAGAAACATGCATATATCGCGTCGGAGTAGAAATGAAAGAAGTTCTTTATTTCCGCCTCTCTCTCTCTCTCTGTCTAATTGAATTTGTTTTCAATACAAAACTTGTTTTTGCAAGTTCAGCAGTTGGAGACCTGCAACGTTTCATTTTTCCTAAGAATTTCAGCCGCTCTTTTATTTTGCCTCTTTTATTGTACAACAGCTCACCACACAGTATAGCAGTGAAGGATCGTTTTTTGATGTTTGTCCTCCAACATGCAAAAGTGTCATTAGAAAAATCTAAAATTAAATTGATGTACATTGTTCATGCTGTTATCATGTGATGTAAACTATGTTCATATGCATGCCCATCATTTTATATGCTTTATTAGTAGATTCAATGATAATGCTCATATTGCTCATCATCATAGTATGGCATTATTATTCATATGTTTTTTTCTGGTATTTTCCACTTTCGTTATTTCCATTGCCACTTAGATGAGGAGGCACGCATGAAGGACGATGACAATAGTTTGTAAACTGTAAATCCTTTAAAATATTATTCATATAAAAATTACGTATTGTACTGCTGAACAACATTGCGTTTAAAAATAGCATTTTGAAATCCGTGTTCTTGGCCTTTACGGAAAATCCTTGTGTGTAGGCATGTGAAATATGTTAAAGTGGTGATATAATGACTTTGTAATGATGATATATGCAAAATGTAAAATATCTTTGATACGTGTAGTAATGTACCAAAAAGGCAAAGTCAAACTTTAGCTGCTTGAATGCTTTTACTTGCACGTATTTACTCAACTCAGACTTCATGCATTTATGATGTATGTTTACGTGCGCAAATGTTATCATCCTTTTGGGTTATAACGGTCTTTGTACATGTTAGGTTGTGACCTTGTCTTGCCAGAAGTTTATTTATTCCATTACATGATTACACCCGCGTTCTCTAACTTCTACTCTCTACAAGTATGGTAGTCTTCCAACAAAACGCAAGCAAGGCAGACAAGACATCATTCAAGTTCTAAATCAAACTAGTGTCCAATATCACTTCACTTTTTTGTCGGCTGCCTTTCTCGCAGAAAAGGAAACAAGAAAATTATGCATGATTTTCCTAACTACAGCTGCATTTCAAGTGGGGGTGATGGCGTGTCATTGTCGTATCTGACCTGTTATATCCATATCACGTTGTAATTTAGTTCATGTCTAAATTTTTTGCATTGAACTTACATTGCGAAACCAGATTTAAAATCGTGGAATTATTTTCACGTAGAATTTTTGAAGGAGAAAAAGAGATACTTGTTTTGTACTTTTGCTGAATTAATGATAGAATACAAGATTTACATAAAATTGCTATATAGTGTGTAGTAAATTCTTTAGCTGCAGCTTAGTTTTTATGAATGCTTTTCAGAGAAAAAGTTTATATTTTTTGTAATATTGTCAAAAGGAAAACTGACATTCACCTAAAAATTCTCTGGGGTGCGATTTATTTCCTTCTGCGTTGGTGTATACTTATATGGAACATGGTGGTTTTGGAATCTGAGTGTGTGTATGGCATGCATGAGTACTTGTTGTCTATCCGCTTTTTTGTGAAGAGCACATACATGTATTTCACTCACAAGAATGAATTTCAATGGCAGAGAAATACTGAGCGATACTCGCCAAATGAAAAGAAAAAAGTGTCAAATACGCTCAGAGGTACGATATAACACTTTCCCTTTATTTTTATTTTTATGGCTTTGTGTATACATGTGTACTTTTTCTGTTTTGGGTAGTTCCACTAGCACGTTAAACATATTCAGTAAAATTGGATGCATTATTTTTAACTTGCACTACAGCATGAATCTCTTGCGTTTCCTTTGCCACTTATATTTATTCTTGTGAAATGACATGTACTTCTTTCTCTCTTTTCACACTTTTCATGCATGAAAATGAAGTGGAATCTTGTGAATGCATATGCATGTATACTTATGTATTTTGAATGGGATAGCAGACAGTGTCTCGACAATGCCACAGTAATCCATTTGAATTGACCTCAGCAGAGCTCTAGTCTCTTCTCTTGTCTGGAATTATTTTTGTGCTATTATCATTACATTGAAAAGGAAAGCAAGCATATGTTGGTGTGCTATGCAATAGGAAAATTATTAGATACACTGTTACACTTTGCTATGTCTTCTTCTTTAGGACTACAATCAGATCAACAAACTCTAAATATTAATGATAGGGCGAGTCTCACAGTTACATATTCATACAATTTTGCACTCTCTACTCATTTCATGGTTAGATCTTTTGGAGGACTGCTTTTTTCTCCGGAATACCTTCGATTGCTGAAAAAATAATAATGCACACTATACAAAAAAGTGACATTGGTGGCGACCTGAACGTGAATGACGATAAACTTTAAGTATAATCTATAATGATAATGATAATAACAAGTTAGTGTAAATTTTTCTTTTGTCCATTATTATACATATACATATGTCCCATTTCCCCTATTCTTTGTTGTGCAATTATTTAGATACACACCTAGATAGATGGACTTTCAAAACAATTTTACAAGTAACATATACAAAATGACCCAAAAAGTGAGAATGATATAACATGTGAGACACTAAACAGTAATAACTACAGAGAGAAACTTGTCAGAAGAGTGACAATCATGGATTACGGATTGACATTGCATCACCAGGAGAGCGCAAAGGTATCATTTTCTTTCCACTCAACAAAGCTTCTCGTAACTCCACTCCAATCCACAGTATCACCGATTTCCTATTCAATAGAAATCACAAGGAAATTATATTTTTTTGTGAATCGGTCTCTTCAGGATCTTTTAGCAGTGCTGTTAAACAACTTTTGGACTTTTATCCTTTGCGAATGTTACACTCAAAGCACGTTTGTAGATGTAGACCACCTTCAGCTCTGCTTTATTGCTTCAATTCTTCTTTGCTGCCAATTTTCTACTTATATAACCCTATCTCTTGTGATGACGATGGCGGAGGATTGAAGCGAATAGAATGCTTAGATACCGTAAATATTAGATATCCTTCTGTCAAACACCATATTGGACTTGTATCACAGTTTACGTATTCAACTATCTCGTTTTTGCTCTTCCAAACCGAAATAATAAATAAATATTCTTGAGTACCACTTTTTATCTTTGGCTGATTTGAAAGGGAACGGACAAAGTGGCGGGTAATCATGTTAACATTTGCTGACATATGACAACAAACGGCAAAAAGAAAAGTATCCACCCACCCATAGTTTCGTCATTAGAATCATAACTGTAATTTTACCGAAACTGTGCTACAAATAAAAACGCAGAAGCCCTAAATACATAACATCTTTTTTATATTTACTTTTCTGACTACAATTTGACTGGGAAATTTATCTAATCAATATATGCATACAATTATCGGTGTGCTGTGTGATGTCTTATTATCTGCATTTTGCACGATACACATTTAGACATAGCAATCCCGAAAAACGTATGTGAAGCTTTGTTTGATGTGTCAGTGGCAATGACGGAAGAACTGCGTAATAACTTAGTTATCCGTTATGCTGTGTGCCACTGGTTTACTCTAGTTTGGCCGCTAGGTGATTAGTACAAAAACAGAAATATTTTCTCTTGTGACCATTACCAACAGACTCCAGCTAGCCGTATTCAATCGTCTCTCTTGTGTGATATATTTGGCTATGTGTGCTGGTGCTGAGTAGTGTTTCCTTTATAGAACCTTAGGTGCATTTGCATTTTATCATGCTTTTTTATTGTTTTATTGGAAGTAGGTAAATATCAGAGGTCAGTAGTTGTACTAGTTCTATATAGGCTGTTGTATCTTCATTATCATTATTGGTATGATGACTATGATGATCAATTATATAGAATTGAGGCAGAAGGTGAATGGGATTTATGACTGTTTGCGTATGAATAAATGTCTACGTGCATACCTCGTAGATAACATTCAGAAAAAGAAAGGAGGACGGAGTGCATATGTATATATTGTTTCGTTTGGAAAATGGTATGGAATGAATCGATAATAAAAAATAATAAATGCCAACGTCAACCCAAATACTTTCAGTTCTGATAAACATACAGTCTGACAGAATAAGAAAGCTTGTCTTGGTTGTGCACTCCCAGAAAATTGAGAAGAATGACAAATGGGTTTCTCTTTATTCGTCAATAGAGAACCCAAATTTTTGGCTATTTTTACTCATTGTTAATTGGGAACTAATGATTGCATAACATGGTCAATAGTTGATTAAAAATTAGATGGTGGAAAGTCTACAGCAAATAAATGCAGCTGATTTAGAAAAAAATAGAAACACTATTTCACCAGTTTAAAAAATTGTCCTTATAATTTGTGTTGCACCATTTGAAAATCACTGTGAGATGCTTGAATGTAAAAAATTGGATTATTTTTCCCGTAGTTCAAAGTACAGTCAATGGGATCAAAGCTTTGATGGCATGCAACTTTGAAAAGTAGTTGTGAAAGTTTATTCACACGTTTTTCTCTTTTTCGTAAGGATAGAGGGATATGCATGTTTAAGTGTGTAATGTGCATAAAGAAGCAATAAAATCCGTGTGCTCATTATGGAAAATTTATGGTTTTTTTGATGTCACTCTCAGAGAGATTTATTTGGTTAAGTAGAGTGAAAGGCAATAAAATATATGGAAATATCTACAATAAAATTAGGTATTTAGCATCAAAATAACTTTCACTTTAGTCACATAATCATTCAATGTTCAGCCAGCCGGATTGCTTCGTTTAGGCAGTCATTAAAACATGCATCTACCATAAAGACATCCATTTCTTTTCATAAAAAAGTTTTATTTTTTTGAATTGAAAGAATTTCTTTTATATTATACATTCTCCAAGCAGAAGTGACTATTAGTTGTATATTTATACACGAAAGTGTTCGGTTCGACTCAAAATCTTAAAAGGGTGTCATAAAAGTGTAATAATACTAATTTGCTAATAGCGATTCCACGTAATGCTAACGCTATAAAGATACTTTCAGCAGATATGACACAAAAGTTCTGTTCATATGGAAGTATAATCTCGATTAAAACTTTTGGAGATAGAGTTACAACCACTCCAGTTTCATAAAAACAAAACGCCAGAAAAAGTGGCATGGCAGATCTCCTCGGTTAAAAGTATGAAACAAGCGGAGATGCGTTCTCACATATTGCGGCGGTGGTGTTAATACAAACAACTTACTTACTACTGGACTTTTACATTGATTGTATTCATCTTCTACGCTTACTTTATCCTGCGTAGTAGTACATTTGGACACATTAATTTGAAAAGCATTTAAAATTCTTTACTTAAGTTCAGAGGTAGCTTCTAGGTTTCAAAGTTTAAATTAAATAAGGCTAAGTACTAGTATGGAGAACCTTGTAAATTATTGCATGGCGAACTCTACGAATGTATATATTGCCATTCCAATTCTTCCAAAACAAATCAAATGTTACTTTTCTAAGACTACCTTCAAAATCAGTGCATAGTATATATATTTGCTTAGTTATCTTATAATTCTACCGCCGCAATATGTGAGAACGCATCTCCGAGTGCCTTGTTTCATACTTTTAATCGAGGGGCAACTGAGGAGATCTGCCATGCCACTTTTTCTGGCGTTTTGTTTTTAATATTTTCAATTGACCTTGGATGAATTTATGTGTAAATATTGCATTGATATAATTGGATTGTGACTGGCTTTTTCAGGAATTTGTCTAGAATATACAACGGCTCAGTGATGTTTAACCGGAACCCACCAATGAAAAATTATTTTCATTCCCCATGTATTGTTATTGTACGGAGATAAGCAAGTTTTTTACAGTAACACGTTAAATAAATCAATACTCAATATCACAGTATTATGTCCTTGCAAAGACTATCATAACAGAAATATTATAAATTATGGCCTAGCAGCAGCAGTAAAATCTTTTTCACGGAGTTAAAAAGTTAAAGGCAAACTACAAAATTATAGTAACAAACTAACAAAATATATCAGATGGACATGCCAACAAGCAATGCTGCTTATTCGTTCGGCTTTTTTCAATGAAACGTCAGATTTTGCTCAATTGTGTGAGTAAATGAATACAGTAACAACGGGCGAAAGAAGCTTGAAGGCTCGACACATATCTTTGTACCTATCCTGCATCATAATTTAGATTAATATTGTCTAGTGATCGTATAAAAATGTATTTGACAGGGATCGATAGTGTTTTTTCCAGTGAATTTTTGGATAGTAAAATATTTTGCCGATTAGAGTGAAGGTTTGAGTAGTTAAGCAGTAAATTGTGCAACTAACTTTCAAATTATAAGAGACAACCTATCCAATATTTTTTGGTATGTAAACTGCACTGTTTCTTAGTTAAAAAATAAAGTTAACCCACGAGTGTAGTGTAGACATGCAAGTCATCATACCAACCAAATTAAGGTTGCAAGTAGCAAAGCAGCAAACAGTATGGCAGCATATATTGTAGCAGAGTGGACACAAAAGAAAGAAAGAAAATGATAAAAACACGACAACAAATTGCAGAAGCAAGAGACGTGATAGCACAAGTGTAGGTACATAGACACTCATTCATACATATTCTTAGCTTTTCATAGAGCACACCATCACCGAAACAAGAATATCATGCACATGCGTATCATGGATGTCATGTTTACATGAATTTGTGAAGTTGATAAATGAAAATTCAGATAATTTTGCCAGAATTTACTGGACTTTCAGGTTCACCCAAACTGATAAAGGTTCGATCAAACAAATTCTTGCACACTGTTGTTTCAGATCATTGTTTTTATAACATTGTGAATTTGATAGACGAAAATTCAGATGATTTTTCCAGAATATACTCGACTTCAGTTTCACTAAAAATAGTAAAGCTTTGTATAATTAAAATTTTTACACAATATTTCTGGATCCATGTTGTCATAAATTTGTTAAAATAACAAACTGAAACTCAGATCGTTTCTCAGAATTTTTTATAATTTCTGGTTCACATATAAAACATAGGTTCATTTATTCAAATTTTAACAAAATGATTTTTAGATAATAGTTGTCCTAAATTAGTGAATTAGAAGGTTAAAATTTCAGATCATTTCGCCAGAATTTTTTAGATTTTCAAATTCATCTTAAAAAATCGTTCAAATTTTTACAAAATGATTTTAAATCTGCGTGAATATTGTACAGGCCATTTTGGATTGAAAAATCTTTACTTTTAGTCGGTTTATTAATTTTGTTTGCTAATGAATCTGCGTTAGTATTGTACAGGTCGTATTTGATTGAAAAATCTTTACTTTTAGTCGGTTTATAAATTTTGTTTGCTAAAGAATCTGCGTAACTATTGTACAGGCCGTATTTGATTGAAAAATCTTCACTTTTGGTCAGTTTATTAATTTTGTTTGCTAACGAGTATGCGTAAATGTTGTACAGGCCGTATTGGATTGAAAAATCTTTACTTTTAGTCGGTTTATTAATTTTGTTTGCTAAAGAGTATGCGTAAATATTGTACAGGTAGTATTTGATTGAAAAATCTTTACTTTTAGTCGGTTTATTAATTTTGTTTGCTAATGAATCTGCGTAAGTATTGTACAGGTCGTATTTGATTGAAAAATCTTTACTTTTAGTCGGTTTATTAATTTTGTTTGCTAAAGAATCTGCGTAAATATTGTACAGGCCGTATTTGATTGAAAAATCTTTACTTTTAGTCGGTTTATTAATTTTGTTTGCTAAAGAATCTGCGTAAGTATTGTACAGGTCGTATTTGATTGAAAAATCTTTACTTTTAGTCGGTTTATTAATTTAGTTTGCTAAAGAATCTGCGTAAGTATTGTACAGGTCGTACTTGATTGAAAAATCTTTACTTTTAGTCGGTTTATTAATTTAGTTTGCTAAAGAATCTGCGTAAGTATTGTACAGGTCGTACTTGATTGAAAAATCTTTACTTTTAGTCGGTTTATTAATTTAGTTTGCTAAAGAATCTGCGTAAGTATTGTACAGGTC
>JAQFXM010001467.1:0-32006 GCA_034693345.1 Entomobrya multifasciata | reverse complement strand
ACTGAGGGGGTATTCTTTTTTTACTCGCATTCCTATCATTTCCGATAACTTCAGTTTTCGGGCGTTCTACTAGTATACGTTATAAGACCAATCTGTTATAAGTTGTATGATGTTCGCTTAAAAAAGAAGGAAACATGCAAAAAAAGTATGTATGAAAAGTGATTTTTTAAAACGATTATCCAATGTTGATGAAAGTTGGATATAGAGCAAGATCATACATCAAAGTTTTTTTGGTTGATTTTTTGATCTTGAAAAGTAATAGCCTAAGCCTAACACTAAAATAAAGCTTGTACAAAATAGGTCTGGACAAATTTTGAAGCTAAATTCCAAATAACCGGAAAAGGGTTTGACATCAAAGTAAATATATTATAAAACTACACCATTTAAGGTACACGAATTCCACAAATTCAGACATTCCAACTGTAAATTAACGATCTCGTAGGTCAAAAAGTAACTTGAGCAAAATTGTGTTTATTCACACTGCATTGAAAAAGGAGCAATGCAATTTTAATACACAAACTAATGAATGGAAAACTCTGCATGATAAAGTGGAACCGAGAGCTTAGCTTACATCCACACACAAAACTTGAGTACCGAATTCAGTACCGAAAATTACCCAATAGCATCATTGAATTCTGTGACGTCACGCGTCACGTGATTTGCACATAAAACACTCAACACATACAACATACCAACACAACAAAGTATCTTCTCTCTCAGCATCATACCACCATATGACTTTGCATAATATACTTTGATTTAAATTTTGAAAATATTATTCAAATCAAATAAATTCCGTAACTAGTGTCATTTATTAATATGAGTAAACGCAAATATGAAAGTGATAAGCCTTCCTGTGTGGTTTGCGGACCAGATTCTGAGAACCGTAATATTTTATTCAGATTTCCGAAATCACCCGACAGACAGGCATCATGGAAGAGCTTTGCAAAAATCCAATCCTTAAAACGAAGATCCAGATTATGCGAATTACATTTTTCAAAAGAGCAATTAGTGCACAAGAGATTAAAAAAGGATGCATTGCCATCATTGAATCCGACAGCAATTACTAAAGACGCGGAAAATTCTGCAGGGCCTCCAAAATTAGTTAAAATACTCCCGAAGCCAAGGTAATTGATCATTTATGATTTTTTCAAGTTACTAATGTGCTCGTCATTTTTGTTCTCATTTTAAAAACCTTTCATTTAACTCTACAGATTACCATTGATGCAGCTATTTTCGAATAACCAAACGTCAGCGACACATAGTGATGTTAACCCTTCCAATTCAGTAATTATCCAAACTCATCAAAATATTACGTACGTGTATTCAAAATATAAACTGTTTATTTTTATTAATATAGTTTAATAAATTATAGAGCTGTTGCTTTATTTTGAATCTAACTCCGTTTTTAATTCACAGGTATTCACCAACGGCAAACCCAAGCTTGTACGAGATCGTGTGTCCACAAAGATCCCTTGCCAGCTCACCAATAGTTCATGCATCCTTCTGCCATGACGATAAGTACGTCATGATTATAAACTGATTTATTCTTCACGCATAATAATTAGAAGGATACTTAATGAAAACAATATTTAAAAAATTTACTCGTAGAACCGTCCAACTTCAAACGTACCAAAATGCACAAGAACCTGGAGCACAAATATCCGGCGAGAAACCGACAGCTTTTGAGGAGAAATGCCATGACCATGACACGTAATGTCATTTTAAAAAATTAGGATAAAATGAATATTTTAGCTTTGTTGTCATAATATCAAACCACATAATAAATGTTTGCAATGTTCGCTTGAATTGCAGGAAGAAAAAGGGCATGCATGCTGATTGTCGGAAAAGGATCAAAAAACTACGCTATAACCTGTGCCAAGCTCGGAGCAAAATAAAAGGCTTAACGGATTTACAGAAACTTTTTAGTGACAACCCACTCTTTCTGAATTTCTTAAATATTCAAGTGGAGCGTGCCAAGGACAAGAGAAAATTTTATACCAGTTTTGAAAAAAGTATGGCCTTGTCATTGTTTTACGCGTGTGGTCGTAATGGTTACAGGTAAGTTGTGCCATGATTTGATCGTGATAAATACTCCAATGCGTGTATTACTCAACTTCATATCTGAAATGTCTGATTAGGTTACTCACTGATCTCGGAATTAAATTACCAACCACACGAGCTTTACGCAAATGGATGGAATGTTTTAACTGTACTCCTGGCAAAAATGACGAACTGCTTTTGGCAATACAACATTTGACTGCAAACTACTCGTCTCATGACCGGGACTGCATCATCACATGGGACGAAATGTCTATCAAACAGCTAATTGAGTATAACCGATCAACTGACAATCTTGAAGGGATCGTAGACCTGGGAAATGGAACTTCGAGGAAAACTCTGGAGCCTGCTAACGAAGTTCTAGTTTTTATGATCCAAGGAATCAATATTAAGTGGAAATTTCCAATCTCCTTTTACTTCTCCAGCAACGCCACCAAAGCATCCGATTTAGAAAAGTTGGTCGAAGACAATATCAGCAAGGTCAACAGTATTAATTTAAGGGTACGTGTTTGTATTTGCGATCAAGCATTTACAAATCAATCACTATATCGAAAATGGGATATATATTCTGAAGGTCCCGGTAGATATTTTGGGCAGAACAAAGTATACTGCATTCACGACACTCCCCATTTAATAAAACTTGTGAGGAATAATCTTCTTAAGTATGATTTTTATATTGAAAAGAGAGTAGGAAATCACATTAGAAGTGACAGAATAAGGTGGCTACACCTCGGAACTTTCTTCAACAAAGATAGGAGGTTGACTACTCGCATGGCACCTAGGCTAACAAAGTGCCATATAATTTTGAAAGATTTTTCTAAAATGAAAGTGCGTTTAGCTACGCAGCTATTTAGTTCATCTGTTTATGCTGGAATGATGACGATGATAAAATTAGGGATCATGAAAGTAGATGCAATGCCCACAGCAAATTTTGTAAACCAGATCGACGACATGTTTGATTTGCTGAACATATCTAAATACAGCCAAGACAAGCCTAGTCGGTGCGCTAAAAATTTGTTCGAAAACTTTTATCGGTTTGACAAACACATAAACTTAATTAAGTCTTTAAAAATTCCTAGATATCCCCATGAACCAATGTTCTTGAAGGGTTTAGAGATTACTTTACAAGGTATTAAAAGTTTGTGTATGGATTTAAAAGCAGACGGGTACAGTCATGTCTACACAAGACAAATTCAACAGGATTGCTTAGAGAATTTCTTTTCTGCCGTTAGAATGAAGGGCGGATTTTGTCGTAATCCAACAGCTCGGCAATTTCGAATTAACTTTAAGTATTTATTCTTGGCGAAACTGTTAAAAAATCCTGGAACAGGCAACACAGAAGGCAGTCATCATCAACTTGCAAAAGTTTTGGAAATTGTTGGCACGATTTCTGTTCCTGAAAATAATGTAGCAAGTGTTGTCAGTGATAATAGTGATAGTGTTCAACAAGTTCTTTTTCGTAAAAAGTCTAAAAGAAAACTTAAACTTGGAATCCAACAGGAAGCATCTGTCATGTCATACTTTGGTCCAGCTTGTGTAGTAAATGTGAATAACAAAAACCATTGTAAAAGTTGTGAAAATATGTTATGCAAAATGGGATCTATAAATGATACAATGTTGACTCACTTTAAGCAGGAGAATGAGTTGAAAAACTTATCAACTTTAAATGAAAGTACAGACAAAGTGTTCAGCATTTTAAATAGAAAATTTGATGAGTTCTTTTATCTTGCGTTATATAATAGTAGCGATAATATTTGTACAGAAATCTCTAAACTGTTTTGTGGTGAATCAATTATTATTACTTGGATCTCGGATAAGTGTAAGTTACATAAATTGGAGATTTTGTCCTATTTTATACGAACAAAGTTATACAGAATTCTCAGGGATAAAAACGAGGACTTCAGACAAGTAAAATCATGGAACCAGTCGAGACGTGATCAAAGAGATCAGTAAGATGATATAATATAAAATATAAGATTTAGTTCAATAAAATGAAGTAATTTAAGTTGAAAACAATAAATAAATGCTTAGGAACATTGTTTAAGTCTGATTGCAAGTTGAGCTGAGTGTTTGTTTACATGCATGCAAGCTGATGCTTGCAGATACTTTTTTCGCGCCATCATTATTCATGCCAAAACAACTATCCAATGAGAGCAGATGTTTTTTCTCAGGCCACTCCTTCTGCGGTTCCACTTTATCATGCAGAGTTTTCCATTCATTAGTTTGTGTATTAAAATTGCATTGCTCCTTTTTCAATGATTAAGAATATTGGGGTGAGATTAGATGGATGAAACCTGTTCATGTGTGAAGAAGAAAGAAAATCGGACAGGAAGATGAAACGATGATGATGATGACAACTACGGTAATAATGATATTGATGATGAGGGTGGTTAGTTCTGTTTTTCACTGACTCACACAATTGTGGTAAGTTGGATGACTGCGACTGACTGGATGAATGAATGGAGAAAATGGTGGGATCAGAATACGCGATCTCTTGGGAATCCGTATGATTTCCTGTTCTTGTTTCCTTCACCCCCTCAAGTCATTGATATTATAAAACAACCTGAGTAACATTATATCCCGCCACCTAATAAATAAATTATACAAAAAAAACTTTCTTATCCTTAAAAAAATCTTCTTTCACACTAACTAACGTTTAAATTGATTTCTCATAAAAAACCCTTAACCGAGATTTTTTGTTGTTTGTTCTGAACAACTAGTTTCCAAAAATAAGTCTATGAATACATGAAACATCGTTGCGTTGCCCATTTACTCTCCAGACAAGTGCCCCAATTTAGCAGCATCACCAGCAGAATTTTAAAGACTTCATTTCATAGACAAGTTCCCACACATTTCATTTTATGCAGGTTCAACTAGTTCAACAAGTCATGATTATTCATGCGTGTAATAAGGTCATAAAACAGATGCGAATCTAAAAAGAGCAAACGTTGGTTCTCTCTGGAGCCTCAAAAGTCGACATAGTGGAAAAATACCGGCTTTTTCCGGCCTATCCCAAAGTATTCCGCCTAAAGCCCCTTCAAAAAACTGTTCTGATATTTAACATCACAGCACTAACAAAAAAACGGGATTGAATTCTTTCAAATGTAAAAAAGTGAATAACCAGTTGCACTTCCGCTTTCTCTGTTTCCCACTCACAGTCAGTTTCTCCCCCACTCCACTCACACAACATGTTCCGAAATAAGAGAACAGAGAGCTAAAACTGCACTGCATTATAACAGATGTGTATTATCATTATCATCAAAAAAAGTGTTTTTCATTCATCTGTTGCTTTGCATCTCTACTCCCTTTCTTTTTTACTGTTTCCATGCATCAATAGTTGTGTCTGGGTTGCATATAAAGGAATGTATTTTTACATGAGAATAAAAAAAGATGACGATGATAGTGACGAGGGAGGACAAGGACAGACAGCGGCTTTTTTCGTCATCATCATCATCATCCCCATCGTCGTCCTGATTACTTATGTATAACCATTGTTGTTGTTTAATTTTTCGAAGGCTGCGAATGTGGACAATGTGATGTTTCCTTGTTCCCAGGATAGTTATTCAGTAAGGCAGTAGAGATGCTGGTCTGGTAGAGCGTTTTTCCACTCTCATCATTAATCAGACAGAAAGCAAAAAAGCAACACCACCTCGTCATCTTTGTTGCCTCATTGCTATGTTCATTTGCACTGTACCGTAAAAATATAACAGGCTACAAACTAAACTCCAGTAGTAGTCAACGAGTCGAGTCGCCGCACATGTGGTTTTTGTAGCCAAAGCAAAAGTAATGAATGAATGAATCCAGTTTTTTTTGGAACGGGGGCGAGCGAGAGAAGCAAGTGACTTTTTATAGCTTTTCTTAAATGACTGAATGAATGAAAAGAGAGAAAAATACAGTGGAATAGCATAAAAAATACGATGGTTTGAATGAAAATGAAAGATGAGCATTTTTCATAGGAACCCACTCCATTTAACTCTTTCAATGATATTACACGGTGGTTGTATTTTAAATTTTGATCAAAAGAGAATAGAGTAAAATGTATTCTGATCTGATAGATGAATAAAAGCTTGTCTTTTTGTTACTGGGCCTATTGCTAGAGTTATTATGATAATTAAAATATCCGCAATGTATTTATCAATGGGAAGGATCTTTATCCTTTGTACATTGGTGTGGCGTGGTGACTGGTATGGTGAAATGTTTGAACTGATCAGATCACCTGCTACTTCCCTTTCTCACTGTCTACTGTAATCACATAATGTAATTTGATGCTTATCACATCGTGTTGAATTGAGCAGTATGGGACTATGGACGCATTGATGCCAGAATCTATTTTTAGTAAAAGCGTGGGAGTTAAATGAATTCATACAAATGCTATTGTTCTTCCATGCCTTGTGTTTTTTCCAAACTTTATCATTGCCTGTCGCAACAAAACAATACTTGATACTCTTGTACTAATGCTGCTTGATGCAAAAATGGATGATTTTTTACGGAAAAAGAATAATGCATTGTGGATCTTCATGTTTTAAAGATGGAAATAAATTAGCAACCCACGTTCGCTTAAAACACAAGTAAAATATCATATATATTTTTCATTTGCGCAAAAATTGAAAATCAAAATTGTCTATATTATATTTAAACGAATATGTGTATTATAATTATTATGATCATTATAATAATAACTTTGACATTTAGAACTATCGACTAGTACAGTATTACATGAGCTACATCTATGGTAAATGTAATAGGATTGCGGTACTGATAGACATTAAACTGCATAATAAATATATAAGCATTTAAGATGTTGCAGTTGGCAAAACAAAAAAGTCATATTTTTTAAACTATCATATTTTATTCAAATATTTTACAGGATTTTAAACTAATTTATAGACTCATATCTAATCTCAATTCAAACTAGTAATTCAGTTTATTCAAGTTGACAGCTACTTTAATGGTTGTAAGATTATTTTGCACATTTACACATCTACACAAATATTAAGATTGAATCGCTACGTTTAAAAAATCATATAAACGAAGGATAATACAAGCTGGCTTAATTACTTCACTCTTTCCCCCGAAAAAAATTTCCTCAAGGTTGCTTTTTAATATTACAAATTACAATGATTAAATATTACGATAATGATGATGATGACTAGGACGATGACCAGGTTGGTATGTTATTTTTTTGACTATCGACATTCGTGTCACTACAACTTTTGGATACATTTTTACATTTCCTTGTCAGATAAACAGATTTTTTTGATGTTTAAATTCTTCCTTAAAGCTGATCTTTCAAGTCTGGTGATTTTCATACATTTACGCTGTCAGAAATTTAAGATGTGCTGGTTCCTTTTACCTTTACCTTTTTATTTTCTTTTTTTATGCGTTGCAAAACGACGAGTTTGAATACGACGATGGGCTGGACAGTATTCAGCGTATTCTTCCCAAGTGCAACCAGCAGCAGAACAACACTCGTCCGTAATTGATTTTTCTTCACGTTTACGCCTGATAAAATAAAAGACACGTTGCGTTCTTAGCATCACATTTTTTATAGTTTTAGATGACCCATCGTGAAGCCACACGTGAAGATTTACTGCTGACATTTAACTGCAATTTATTTTTACAACAGTTTTTTTTCCTCTTCTTACCTGATATATCCACTCCAAGGTTTAATCACCGTGTCCGCCACAGCCTTTCCAATGAAAATGTCTCCTAAGGGATCTGTTTCGACTTGTACGGAAGGTGAAATCCTTTTAAATCTCTTCTCCAATCGATAAATATCTTTCTGACAGGCCCAGTCCATGTGAGTTAGCAGTTGATCTCGACATCGAACGTGCTTCTCAGAGTGCCACAGGGATTGCCATTCGTTTTCATTTCTTCGCAGCACCGTCCAAAAATGAATAACGTCAGAAAAATGTTAAATTAGCAATCATACTCATTCGTCACATCCGTCCAAATGATAAAGACATAGAATCCACATAACTATACAGATACATTTCATTTGAAACGTAACGTGTTAAATCATGCATGCTTATTTAAACGGTGAGCACTTTTTATTCCTGGGAATGAATTTAGCAACTTTTGTTACAATTCACGTTTTTGGGTGCAAAGGAGCTCTCTCTCTCAAATGAAAGGTTACTGGAATTTACGTAATATTTTCCTTTACGAAATGCATGCCAAAGGGCTACATGACACAGTAATAAAAAAGATGGCTAATGATTCCAGTGATGATGATGGGAATGATGACGGTATTGCGTCGTAAATGAGTCAGTAAAGACGAGAATGAAATGTAGGAGAGAGAGATGTAGCTTAAAGGTAAATAAAACGGAAGCATTATTAGGGTCTTTTATTGTTTTTCTTGTTTGTGTTTTAAGACAAAACGATCCCCCAGGGAGTGTATAAAAGACGAGATGGTGATGCTGCTAATGGTAAAAAAATCTCATAAAAAATCCTGGCTTGCAAAGACAAACACACAGGTAAAGGTAATCGTCAACCTTAAAGAAACCCACACACACGTCGTCCAAAAAAGAAATCATGTCGCCTTTTTTTGTTTTCGTCACAAATACATACACAACACAGGAAGTTGTGATTATTCTCTTACAGCTTGGATTATTTACACAAAAGTTCATTTACAAAAAACTAGAATGACTTTGGGTAAAGGACAAAGACAAGACACAGCAGAGCTTCGGAGCTTTTTTGATGGGGACAAAGGGACTAGAAAAAATAGACACTGGAGATTCTCACGTAGTAAATTTAATACAAAATGTTGCCGTTAGACTACAAGACACAAAAAACTAAAAGTCCATTATAATGGTTGATTATCCAACGTGACAGAAGAGACGCAAGTATGTATACAAGGAAATATCTTTTTATTTACCTGAGTTTAAACATTTTTTGCAGATCACCCTCTTTGATCATACTGGCTGTAGTGCTGCAGGGTGGACTCGAGGGTAGCAGAGAAAGTAGAGCCAAGCAAGCTATGATTTTGTAAAGGGTAACCACCGTGGTGCTTGTTGGTGTACCGGTGGTGGTGATGGTGGTGGCGATGCTCGCTGCAGAAGTTAGTGCTGCTAATTGCGCTGATGCAGTTACTACTGCTCCTGCTGTCGTTGGAGACGACAAAGGGGAAGATGTAGATGAAACTGGTTCTTCTGTGGGTGTTTGCAATAATGGCAAATACAAGGACGATAGAAAGGATGATGACGATGATAGCCGCGACGATGACGACGGTGGAAGAAAAGAGTAAAAGATTTTCCGTAACGCTTCCATCAACATTCCTTTTAAACATATTTTACCAAAAAGAACATATTTTTTATGAAGGTTTTGCATTTTTTATTGTGATGGAAATATATGATTTGAGATAGTGAATAGTTATCAGAGATGAGCTTGGCATAGTGCACGGCATACAGCATCTTAAATATCCTATTTTTATTTCTTTTGTGATCTTGTATGTTCGGGGTTCGCTTATGGTTCACCTGAGTCATTGGATTTAATCCTTGGGAGATTACATAACAGCAAAAGCCGCATCATCGGCGGCGGTCTCTCTTCTCTGTTTACCTCATTCTTTTTCTGCTTGCATTTTTAGGGAGAAAAGACGACATGCATGCATTCATCCGTGCCTTTTTTATTAACATCTTTTTAACTCAAAAAGGAAGCCGAAGCCGAACATTATTATTATGATTATGATGATGAGGCTGAGGATGAAAAAAAAGCATGCCGACTTTTTCTCTCTTGTTATTATGCGCGTTTGAGTAAAGCGAGAAAGGTGCACAAAGTAGACAATGTATACTTTGTTGGTGGTAGTGTTATTTAAGATGGTTGAAGACCGACTTTTACGAATATATTAATACGATTATGAGGAGGAAAAAAACTATGATGGAAGATATTCAAGATGATATGGTACATTACTCTGAATTTTTCTTGATTAAATGTTTTTTTCAAAGATCATTGTCGTTGCCACAGACGTAGTTACAGTAAAAGTGCAACGTATGTAATTATTCTGAGTAGCTGGTATGCCACAAGACAATACGATGACGTATGGAGTATGCAATGTAATAATTTTAGTTTCATGGGAGTTCAATTTGATTGTCATCATCATTATCATTATAATATTTAATAATTATCTCAACTGCAACAAAATATAATAGAAAGTCATGTTGTCACAGTTTCCATGCACTTTCTTGATTCATTATTTTTGTCGGGATTTTTTAAAGTAAAACTGTGTGTCTGCATTAAAGTGTCAGTGTTGAAAGGGTCGGATTTTTTGAGTAATCCCATTAAAAGTATTGTTAAAAATTATGCTTATGACAATGAAGGTAGGTGGAGAGAATAAAGGTAAGTTGCACTAATTGACATACAAAGAAAAGGAGTGAACATTGATTAAAGTGACACGGTTTTGTGTGTGCCTTTCAAGTAAATAATTTTAAATGTATGGGAAAATTATTTAAAAATCAGGAACACTAGAAAAAAGTTAAATTCATTCTTAAATCAAGAGTCAAAGAACTTTAGAAGAAGTATGCCAGATCGTCATTTTATTATATGTGTCATGTGTATACTTTCCAAAAATGGATGAAAATATGAATGCCGTTCGTTTCGTGAAGATGATGATGCCTTTTACATACTTTTGTCGGCTCTATGTTCTAGGGGATTACTTTTGGATTATCATTACTATATTTTATCTCTTCCTTCACCCATTTTTATTTTTGGTTAGTGTCCGTTGTAGCTATGACTTTTTGGTATAGTGCTGGTGCTTACACTAAGACTACTAAATAAATGGGGTAGAAAGGACAGGAGTATCTTCTCTCTGTCTGCTTGTGTATTTTTTGTCTGTTGAGGAAAAAAAAGTGTGTCGGCATCTTTTTTTTCTTTTTGTGCGTCTGGACAAAAAGGGAAAGGCGACAACGTCAATTATAATATGTGTACAACGACAATCCTAAGGATGATGTTGATGACTGTGAAAAGACATTTACATGAGACTATACTAGACAAACCACGACAAGAAGAGAGGAATGAACCGACATGACAACAAAACATGGTAGCATCATCACATCATCGCCCAAAAAAATCTTTTTTTGGTGTATTTTATTTTCAGAGCGAAAGCAATAACACCTTGTATGTATGCAGAGTAAAGTAATGCAAATACCATTAAAGCCATATACCCACCTTGTTTATTTCCTTTATTTTTAAAAAGAGCTTTATTCCAAACAATAACCAAAAGTAAAGTACTTTTTGCTGCTGAATGAACGTGAACTGCAGCAGAGTGCATTGGACTGCACCGGCGGTTTTTTTCTGTTAAATGACCCTAATTACAAGAATGAAATGCGTGTAAATACAACATCACATTGCTTTCAACTTTAGTTTGAACCTTGTGCTTTCATTCTTGCATTTTAACTTTTTTTTATACAGGTAAGGTAAAAATGCTATTGAGTTTTGTTATTATCAGAAACCAATTGGTAAAAGATCTTACAGGTATAACTTGCACCATCCTTGTACAATCTGATTAAAATGTTCCACTTTGGTACATGTACATAACTATTTTAGTGAGTCACTTTAAGTACAATGTTATAAAACATGTTTACTTCTCTTTAGAAGTTTGCCGCTTTCAATCAGTAATGTGTATTGAAATGCATTGCAAAATGCAATTAATTTGCTAAACTATCAGTATTAAACGGGGTAAGTTTGATAGGGAAAATCACGAAGAAGGAAGAATCGGTTTCGATGTAACCAGAATATTGATTAAAATGGGTTGAGTTGCGCAAGTTTTCACCAATTACTTTACATTGCATAATCAGTATGAGTTTTTCCCCATGTGTGCATATTTTAATGTAAATTAAGGCAGCCTAAATTAAAACTAAAGTAGTTCAGCCTATAGGCATCCTGATACACCTGTTTGGTACCCATATATGCAATAAATTGGACCAAAAAGGAGGCTGCCTGCATTCCCTAAAAAGATATACCTACCATGAAGCTCCGGGTTTAAAAACCTATTTGTGTATTTTGCCCAGCTAATCAATTTTTATTAGGTTGATTAGCTAAAGTTGACTGCATAATGTATGCAATCCTGATACTGGTATCATGAATTTGTTTTTTTACAGTTTGTTTGATCAGAGTGTTCTCACCGTTCCCCAGAACAAGGCTGTTTATGAAACAATGTTTATTGAAGTTTCCCTGCTTTTGCTTTAGGGTTAATATTAATTTATACATTACAAAAAAAATCAATAAGTAATTTGAAATGCATTAATAAACATTTTAGCTTAAAGCAAGAAATGATAGAGAAAAACAAATACAAGCCGGAGTTAACGAGTATTCAATGAAAATTACTATTTATTTACAGAGCGAAATCTAAATTGGAAGCAAATTACGAATTGATAATGAAATCAGTTAACATACCAGTGTTTTTTATGCAGACAAAACGAAAGTCCAAAAGGGAGTGGTTGTGTGTATAAGTAGTATACGAAGAAGGTTAGTAAATGTGACCACAGGAACGAGGTTAACAAGATGAGAAAAAAACTACGTCTAAGTTTTCATACTAACTATAAACATTTAATTTTGAAAATTATATCTAATCAGATATAACTATCTATTTTGCAGGTTTTATATTTATTTGATTAAATAATTAAAAAACTGTGATGTTATTTTATCACTGCAATTTTTGAAATAGAGATAAACTGATAAAAGTGCACTGAAGCACTCTCCTATAGCTTGTTATATTGAATCTGAAGTTGAAATCTGATGAAATGATAAAAATACAAGAATCTGTTCAATCTATCTCTCAAGAAGAACTTTAAAAAACAACTTGCCACTTGAGGGTCAACTAAACAACTGGAAACTAAAGGGAAATTCGCAAACGGTTTAATACAAGTCTGTGCAAGTTAGGCACTTGGACAAAACAAAGGTTTTTTAATGATGTGAGAAAGAGTATACCATTATTGTAGTCGTGGCTTTTGTGCCTTCATTCACTAACAAACCATTTATGTAAAGTATATTTACGCGTGTGCGATATGATGATGTAGGACGCAACCAAGGCTACATCACGTTGTTGTGAAACAACAACTCGTGTAAATGTAATACAGGTTGGAAGCAGTCGTTGTGTTCCGTCTGGGGGTGGAAAACGGTGTCGTCATTCATTTTACCTGTAAATATCAGAATATCTGGTGTTGGTCAGCGAAAAGATGAGAACCTAAGCAGCAGGTAACAGCAGTTTCAATGAAAATAAAAATCAGACGCAAATGCTAAACTTTTGTGGGAGGAGGAGGTGGTGTTTTTTTTCTTCCGTGTTATTCAATTAACCTCGGACTGCATTGACGTAACAAGCTTCAAATGAAATGTCGCACGTGTGATTTGATGGGTTTTGTACATCCATGATGAACGTAGTTTCTTTTAAATTCAGTGAAAATGGGAATCATGATCACTTGAAGGGTTAGGCTATTTTAAACTCTTCTATTATTTGCAACTTTTGTTACCGAAGTGCAGCTAAGCAAAAATTTAAAAAAAATGGTAGATAATGTGAAGAAAATAAACACCAGCATACAAGCTAAGCTTGTTAAGTCCATATTGTTTTTTTGTGATTTTTAATTTAATTTTGATAAGAACGAAGGATAAACTAGCAAAAGTCTTATATTGCCCCTTGGGATGTACGAATTTTATTCTGAAAACTTTCATCACATACAGGTTCATATTACTCAACTTGAGCATGCGTACTTTCATCGTTTCATTTTCATCCACTGAATTCCTGACAGGTAGGCTCATTGAAATATTATAGCATAACGTTTAGAGCCAAGAGAAAAAATGTTGCTGCTTCTGCAAGAGATTCAATATTGCTACAACGGACATCTTGCAAGGTTTGTGTGAACACATGAAATGCAGCCCTAGTATGCCATGTAGTAAGTATAGTGCTCAATAGAGAGCTCACTTCATGCTTGGTGAATCTTATTACAAATCCTGCCTTTGTTTCTTTCTCTTTCATACTTTTTTATGATTGAATTTTTAATCATGACTAAATTCACTAAATACTTAGCAGCTACTCATTCGTCACAATGAAACGTCATGCGGTTTTCGTGGAATAAAACCATCATTACTAATATTTTTGAAGATACTATTTGTATGCCTTTTGGATTTCCTGTGGTATGGGGTCAGGTGTTAAGTGAAAAATAACATGTTACTTACATAGAACAAAAGTTACAAGCTTTAAAAAAGTATATTGAAAGAACCGTCATTATTTTAAGAATATGTGTCGAGGTGCATTTTTATTTCATTGAATACTGTTCAGTTAGTTCTTAGCCATTATAAGTATTTTATAAAATTCAAAGTTAATACAGTTTAAAAACGCATCACTGCTTAAAAATCTATTTCATTAAAATCGGCTTTGGAAAATATTTTAACTAACTCTAATTCATTCGATCAGTTTAAGAAATATTTTAACTACTCTAATTCATTCGATCAGTTTAAGAAATATTTTAACTACTCTAATTCATTCGATCAGTTTAACAAATATTTTAACTACTCTAATTCATTCGATCAGTTTAACAAATATTTAAAAAAGAAGTCTATATAATAATAACAAATTCAAGTGTGCGTAATAATACTAAATTTTATCTAATTTGATTAATTTCATCTGGCATTTGGAATTTCCGACACGTCTCCCAATCTTCTTCTTTATCTCCAGAATTCACATGATTTCCAGTTACTTCTCTCCATACTTAAAGGTAGTGCAGCATTGTGACAATTTTCTGATTGGCATTGCATCCGGGTAATGCCGCTGCCGTTAGCTTCGTCAACTTGCCCGCGTATTGACAAACTGATGGTAAGGTAACTGCTCCCGTCCAGTTGTAGTACAAATGGCATAACTTGTAGGTAAACACCTCGAGATCAGTTGGAGAAATCCCTTTGTTATCCAGGATAACTCTGTAGTGGACGGTTCTAACACTGCCTTGTCGCGCCACAGTTGGAACCATGAAGAATTCCTTGAAATCCCTGCATTAAAAACATCAAAAATTAAATTTCTATAAATCTTATTCATTATTAGTGGAATATTTTTTTGACCAATAATTAAATATTACTCACTTGTTCTTTGTGACTATATCTCGATCCACTACCGTTCCTGGTGGTGGGTTTGCCGCTTGACTTGCCTGGACCTCGCTTGCTTCATCACATTGTCCACTGTGGCTCATTATTCGGGTATTACTTCGCTTGGCCATGGTGATGTACACAAGTTTGATCTCATTATTGGGAAAACGAGTTTTGTACCACTTGTCCAACTCTTTTTCCAAACTCCTAGCATCGTCTTCGATTTCACCAGAGGTGATTCTTCCATCGTCCACGTTATTGCGATAGAGCAACACGCAAGATGGAGGCACTTCAGTTTCCTGCACCTTGCAGTAAAATTCAATCGAATCTAGGAACATGGAATGGTAAACAATTAATAATTTTATTTTTAAATTTTGATTTTTACAACAGTTGTCACTGTACTTACCCCGAATAGCTGTAGCTAATGCTTCATTCATCTCCTCCTGCTCCCGGAACTGGAATGAAATGCTATAGTATCGCGTCAATTCCGGGTTGATTGTGGACACGACCACTCCAGTTTTCACACCTTTGCCAGTATAGTCGAAGCCAACGACCATGACGTCCTTCTGCAGCTCTTCTGGCAATTTCACTTGCCACGGTTCGCCACCCAATTTTGTATTCATCTGAACAACGACTTTGGTGGCAACAGACATCAGGTTCTTCGTCAATGTCTTTGCAATGATGCATTGCGAAGCTATGCCCATGTCCTTCGTCAATCGTTTCTTGATCCCATTGTACAGCTCTGACCCGTTATTCGGGAGAATGCAAAGTACCATCTTTACATGCTTGTAGGTGGTGGAAGTCAGCTTCTCAAGACTACGGACATAATTTACGGCTCTCACGTCCTTCAGCTTTTCACTGCAAATTAAAACCAAAAAAATTGGCGTATTACTGGCATGAAAAAATGCTGACATGAGATGACATGACAAGAGTTGGCTAATTAAACACTACGCATGTATACTTACATTGCCAATGGTTCTGCAATTCGAAATCCTAAGGGAGCTGCAACCTTCCGCAATGTTTTAACAAACTCGATTGCTATTTCAGCGTCTTTTTCTCCAGTGATCACAATCCACTGCTTAAGTTCCACAGAAATCAACATTTTGTTGTCTCTGATTCCTTTGGTCCAGTCGTTTTTCTCATCAGCGAGGAAAGTTTTTTCATTTGCGAAAATAATAGCTTCCTTGGGTAACACTTCCCCTGTGATGCATGGCATGATAGAGCTGTCAAAGGATAGTCCCCAGCTCGACAAAGCTTCCAGGACCTAATAAATAAATGCGAAAATTGTAAATAAATTAATATCATAATGTAAACTATTGTAATCTTTTAACTAACAAATTTAAAATTACCTCTGGAGAGGACACCATTCTCTTCATAAAACCTTTGATTTTTTCCATCCTTTCCGCTGGGGTAAGATGAAGGTGCTTCCCAAGTTCCTTCATGATTATGAAGTTGCCGCGTAATTCATCAGTAAGACCTGTCATGGTCAACAGTTCCGGAACAAGGATGATCTCATTAATTTTTCGGCCGCCCTTCCCATCTTCATTTTTCAGCTTAAGCTTGTCCTTCACAAGGGACACGACAAGGGGCTGGCTCTTGTCCTGGATTTCAATGTTGTACTTTTTCTTGAAATAATCGTAAAAAGTAATGGATTTTCCATTCTTCAGCGTAAATGTGCTCATTGGCGTCATCTCCATCCGGACCCCATCAATCTTGTAGCTTTTCTTGTTGTACGGGGTGATGACCATGACGCCTTTCAGCTGCTCTTCAATGAATTCGCCTACAGGTTTGTTGGATTTGCGTTTTCCATGCTTCTCCTTCAAACCCTTAATTGATGTAAGCAAATCTTCGCTGTGAATCACTTTGTGGGTCATGTCCACTTCGAGCAGCAAACTCTTCTCGGTCGGCTTGATGCTGGCGACGTAACCTGAAAATATTAAATCATGTAAAACATTATTTAAAGCCATTAAAATTTTTATAACTAATCATTTAAGTTTCTTTTTATACTGTTTCTGGTCTTACCTGGCCAAATTTTTAGCTTTAACTTGGGAAAATCAATTTCTGCAGACGAGTCGTAAAAATTATCTCCCAGCGGATCCAGATCCAGGCTATACATGCATTGCTTGATGACCAAGTTGTAAATTTGAGCGGAAATCGGGTCATCCTGGGTTAGAGGTTTGGTATACGTCAAAGTCATACTGACATGCTCTTGCTGTTCTGGTGGCAGGGGTTGTCCATCATCATCCCTCTTTGTTAGGGTTAATGTGATAATATCTTCCGTGAAAAGATTTGTGCAGTACACTTGGTTGCCTCCATCATAAAGGTAAGACCCTTGGAAAATCGCATCCCGACATGAGTTCAGCATGTTCTTCTTCTTAAAAATGGAAGCATCTTTGTCCCCGAATTCCACGCGGAATTGGTAAACTGTGAATTCTTGCAGTCCAGCAGCACCTTCATCCACACCCTCGCCAACTTTTGATCCAGTATAGTTGATTTTGAAGTGATTTGTTATCACGTGCACGGTGTTCTTCCCCGTCTCCTTGTCTACTCCGAGACCCCCCAAAGCTTCCATGCGTCTGGAAAAGTCATCAGTGGAGGTTCGACCTCCTGGCCTTGGACCATTGGCCCTTGGTCCACAGCTTTTTGGCCGTCCACCACCACGACCGACGCCTCGTACTTCAGTCATCTGAAAAAACAAATAAAAAACATCAACGTTAAAAGCAATGTTAATTTGTCAGTAAAAATTTTGTACAATAAATTTAATGTTTATGAAAACTTACGATCTTGATGACTTCTACTTGCTTCTCAATAGTGACTTAGCAGCAATTTGGCTCCCCAGATAACTTTGAATTCTGCAAAATGCTTTGGGTTGGTAGTTTTGAGGAAAAAATCTTTTCAGACTATCTCAATAGAAATGGCAGAAATGGCGGAGATGTGGTAGTGCAGAGGATGGAGAAAGCTTCTTTCTAGCCTCAAGCGAAACCGATCTTAGAATGAATTCGAAATGAAATGGAACCCGTATTTATACTCGAGCTAACAAAGGAAACTATCCAACAAAGAAATGTCATGATTTTACTGAATAACCGGAAATCATAAATATTTTATTACACTATGACCAAAGTTCAAAAATATTAGACCTCAATCATAACTTGAAGAACAAAGAATGATTTACAAGTCAAATTTCAACAACAATATGACATAAATAAATAAATTTTATAAGAAATTATTAGAAAAATTTTCAAAAAAAACTGTTTCAAGAATAGATACCCAAACTAAAATTTTCCAGTACCTAAAATCATGATTAGTAAGCAAGGTCCAATGTTCAGTCCAAAGTCCACTTGAATATGAGATAATCGAAGAATGCATTCATGAAAGAAAAGTCAAATTTTATTTTTGGCAATTTGACATATTGAAAAATCTATCAATAAATTGGAAACTTATTAAACTTGACTCAAAAGTTGAAACACCTATAATTGCACAATTCGTAAAATTAATCTACATTAGTGAAATGGATAATTAATGAGTAACATTCATAAATTTTACAGTATTTTTAATATAGTAAAATTCCCAAAAATTAGTCCATTGCCCGAATATCCATCAAATTTTGAAAATGCTTTGAATAAGTTGCCTGTTTTGAGGAATTTCGAAAATGTTTTGATTGATTGACTTAATTGTATGAAATATTTTATTATTCGGGTTTCTTCAGTTACAAATCACAGTATTGTAAATAATACCTAAACGTTTCAATCGAATGCGAAATCCCTTGGACTTTGAACCAAAACTTTACTTAAACATACAACATTGAACCACATTTATTCCATTAAGCATTAATAAGTTTTTTCAATATTTTATAAATTTGACACATAAATCAAAGTTAATAGTCCATGAATTTTGTACGATGTGCATTTTAATATATTTAATTTTTCGATAAATCAATCTTAAATATTGCATAAATAGTAATATTAAACATTAATTTTATTTCTCATTCCATAATTTCATAAAATAATAAATGTTATACATTTGATAACTAATGCATTGTTCCTATTTCACTGATTGTGAGATGACCTCCATCTCAAGATCAAAGTTAGAACTTTCACGAACTCCCTTTGTTCACTTGAGTTCATCATCTTCTTCGCTACCTACTCTCCCTACATGATGGCATCAGACTCGTCAAACAAACAACACAAAGACTTTTACGTGAACCCTAGTTTGCATATATATTTCTGGAAATGTGATATGAATGCAATAAATCCTTGACATTAGACCAACTGGCCACTGGATCATAAAAATCGTGCACGCACCACATAACCTTTCTGACCAGTTGTTTACAAATAAAATATTTATGACGAACGCAATACCGTTATCATAATCATAACATTGCCCATGTATCGAAGTAAAAAGTATACAAGCGAAGACATTTTACGGACAATGATTTTTTGTTACTTTCTTGAAAACCGCATTACATTGCTTACGACATAGAATTATCAAGCCTTAAATAGATGATGTTTTTAAAATATTGGAATGTTGATGAATTTCATTGTCTTTCTTGTGTCACTGTGTAATTGTATTAAAAATAGACTCTATTTAATTGTTAAATAATTGTAAGCTATATAATGTACCCGTCTTCATCCTCCATTTCATTATTTTACACATGAGTAGAAGCTAGAAAACCATAAAAAACAATGCAGTACTCACGTGACTCGAGTCATTGCAATTCCACCTACACGACATGGAGTACATACGCAGCATGAAACATAAAACCTGCACAGCCATTCATGAATTTACATTATAAGTTGTTATTATTATTAGTGTAGCGTGCGAAAGAACTACATTGAAAACGAGAAATGTGAAAGAACAATAAACTACTAAACCAGAAAATCTGTACAACTGTAAATGAAAGTAAATAAATGCCTATTGTAATTAATAAAATTTAGACAATCTCTTACAAATATTTATGCAAACATAACAAAAAATGTGCTGCTATTTTAGAGCCGAAAGTTAAAAATAAATCAATTTTAGCCCATGTGGCAAAATGGGAGGCGGTGCAGGGTACCCAAGACAGACAGACATTGCGACTCCGTTAAAAAGTATAAAGTACCAATATAAGACCTCCGTTCTTTGATACCTTGCGATAGGGAGCACGGCCCCACCGCCACCACCACCACCGCACCGCACATACTGGAAAAGACATTGACAGCATTGAAAATCCGGAGAGATTGCGCTGCTACTGTTTTTTTTGTAGTACGGACATCGCCTGGAATCCACGTAGCAGAAGTAGTATCAGCAGCATATCAGTTTTTTTATAAACATTGCATTGTAGAAATAGAAGGGGTGATGCGATAGATGATAGAATGGATAGCACCACCGAGAAAGCAGCACCCAGTACCACCACCAAAGTCAGCAGCATTCATAGAGCAGCTGCATGCAAAGGGGAGAAAATACATTCATCCAGTTCATTTTGCAATAGTTGTAAGTAAAGCTTAACTATAAAATGTATATACAGGGCATACCCTGCAATGTCCTACTATCAGACATCATTATCTTCCTCCTACACACACATAAAAAACAATATATTACTATTACTACACAAGCCTTTCTCTTTATACACTTATATGTGTGTACATGCCTTATAAAGAAAGCATTTATATTTTTATCCTTGTACTCTTCCCAAAAAGCAAAAGGGAACCACTCACTCACTCCCTAAGTGTATTTTTTTCTGTATTGCTACCCACCAGAGAATGAGAAAGAATCGGCAACTACAGCACAACGTAACGTAAGCCTCCACTACTGCAGCATAAGTTATCCAGCAGCACCAGCATGAGCACCACCACCACCACTGCCAAAGTATCCCTTCTAGCGTAGTCGTAGAGTAAGTATATTATATTCACCGAGAAATGCACAGAATGAATGGGAAGCATGCTACTTACATTGGTATGTTATGTATGCAGCTATTTGCTGGAGAAATACTGGAGAAACCTTGCTGGATACACAGAAGGAGCTTTTCCGTCATATCATTTCTTTATTTTTCTCGGCTTACACACAGGAAACTACAATACTCTAGTCAACATGTAAATGCACCATTGTAAAAAATATGAAATGGGAAAAATAGGGAGACAGAGCCAAAAGCAAAGAGAGTGAGAGAGAGAGAATAGGGCGAAAAGAAAGAGAGAGAGTAAAATGCATACAATGACGGTGGGATGATGATGATGCATGCAGAGGAGAAGCAGAATAAAAAAAACCTGAGCTGATTTTTGTGAGTTGAGAGTGTGTTGGGTTCCACCGTACTCCATAATATTCCATAGCAGAAGGTTCAATGTATGTAATACATGCACGCGTGGATTGAAATTTTTTGGAATGCATTGCAGTAAATGTGAAAGCGTATGGATGGATGTGATGGAAAAGTATGGATGGAGTATATGGAGTGGACCTTCCCCATCACCAACAACTCCAACATCGTCTTCGTCATCATGATCATCATCATCATCATCATCCAGATCTCCAGGCAAAGCAGCAGCAGCAGTAATAAAAAGTAAGGTGATGATGGTGCAAGCGGTATAGTAATATAGTGGCTCTGGTGGTGCTACACTCAAGAGTAAAAATAAGAAAAGAGGAAAAAAATATCATGTCTATCGTGAAGCCCTCACTTTTCTTCTTGCAGTTTCTTCAAGAAATATAAAAAAAATTGTGTGCAAAGTCAAGTAGGAAGAAAAGGAGAGGAAAAAATAAGAGAAGTGAAGGAAAATGAAAGTGAAAGGAGGAGAATCAAGAGAATTTTGAGATGTTGTTGTTTGTAGGACTTTTTTCATACTGTGTATTTTTTAAGGTAAGCTTTTTAAAAGAAAAGAAGTAAAGCAACATCAGAGTTTTCTCCCCTTTCCTGTCGTTGTCATATCAGCCATCCTCACTGTTGTGTTTCGTCATCAAAATAATATTAATAAGCCTGATAACTATAATAGCATGTTATTTTAGTTGTTTATAATATGAATAGTGACGTGTTTGTAAATATTATAGTGTTTAAAGATTGTTTCAATTAAATATAAGTATTTTATTAAGACGTAAAAATGACTGCGCAAAGTGAGAAAGGAAGTGTTACTAAAACTGATATATATTGTACAGTGGGCATGTTAGTTGCCATAATAGTACTTATTTTGTGGTGGATTTGTCTTTTTGAGCAACAAACTGTTATTGTCCTAAATGATTCTTCAAATTTGGTTCGTAAACCGGATGGTACGTACTACATTAAAGAGCATCATGAAATTACACAGTAGTTTTCACACAAGTTAACTATTGAAATAAGACAGGACAATGTTGTGAGACTTTTGTAATTTAGTCCATATACAATTCTCAATGAATAATTGTTATGCGACCTTGTTAAATTGCCAAGTACATTACTGTTTATAAATTACTGTTGTTAAAGTAGCATCAACAATAGAATATTGTCATGTAGAAATATAAATAAAATACGAGTTCTGTACTACTTTTTTAACTTGAAGAATTCATAAAATATTTTTAAAATGGAAACAAAAGTAAAATTTAAATTGGAGCCAAAAACTGCGCAAAGATCATCAACGTTATCATTATCAACTGTAAAATAAGTGCCATGAATTGGTCAGAATGCAATTGATGATGAAACCGTGCTGTTGCCGTTGTTGTGTTAGTAGTGTTGGTGGCAGTAGTTGCATACATATTCATTGCGGTAGTTACTGCTGTAGTGTTAGTGACTGTCCGGAAATAATTCCAAGAAACACTGTTTATTGTCCACACAGTTCCTATTTCCCTTACAATGATATCAAACTAGTACTAATGATGCTGATGATCAATAGTGATCATGACAATAATAATAACGTTTCCACTGAGTATGGTGACGGTTGTGGTAGGATCGGCTTAGATGTCAACAGCAATGCGGCACCATTCCAACAGCAGCCACAACAAGAAGCAACTCATTTAAGACCTTCATTTTTTGCACCATGGCAAAGTGAATATGGCGGTGGAGCCATGTACCATTCTAACTTCCCCAACTGGATGATTCATGCGATTGATAATAATTGTAGAAAAATTTGACGGATGGATACTATTTTTCAATATAAAGATAATTCATCGTCAAGTTTACCTAAGTTTAGTTAAGTGAACAAGTACTTTAAGCAGATACTGTTATTTGTGAACGAGTAAAGAAGTTTTGAACATTTTGACTAATGGAAGTTGATCCAAAACTTTGACAATGTGCTTTCGTAAGTATTGCAACTTCTTGCTGATGACCTGAATTTTGACCTGCGGGTGTTCTAGTGAAAGTATAGAGTGTGTTGAAATAATCTATTAATAAAAGTTACAATGAAAGTATGAAAGTTGGAAAGCAAAATAGTTGACAAATTATTTGAGGACTATTTTCCAAAACTAAATTTATAAAAGAAAAGAAGACGGATAGTTGTAAAACTACACTTATTGGAAAGGTATAAAGCGTAATATATATTTAGGCAAAATGCAGAAGGAAAATCACGTGGATCATCTGCAGTATGTGGGGCCGTACAGGCTCGAAAAAACCCTGGGAAAGGGTCAAACCGGTAAGTTGTCTTTTCTTTTGTAATAATATCAATTAAGCTGATTGTCTCTCAATAGGTTCTTAAAAGATTCCTGGAATACAGGATTAGTAATAAAAATGCTTAGGTATTTAGTATACTATGTACTTCCGCATTTTTTGTGTTAGTTCAAATGAAAGGAAAAGTAATGATTACGAAAGATTGCCATTGCGCAACAAGAAACACGGAAGAAGAAAGTAAGCCAGACAATTTATACGTAGCAACTATTTTTAACTGCTGACATCAAATAGAGATAAGCTTACATCGATACAAAACAGAAAAAAAAGTTACTTGAAATTTCCTTTTAACAAGATGAGTTGAAAAAAACGAGAGGAATGAATGAAAATAAATTGCAGTGTAACAGTAAAAATTACAGCTTATTTAGAGCAAAAGATATGAGGAATGTAGAGAAAAGCCAGTATGCCATGTACAAAATGATCCGGAAGGGCAAAACAAGCCACGTTTAAAACGTATCTTTTTATATTTTCTGAAGAGACATTGCCAGTACTACTTGCACTCTAACTCTTCTTATTGTCCTTTATCACTTGTCTGATCTTCAGTTTTCCCGTTAAAAAGAGAAGAAGAAAAGGATGAATCTTGGGAATAGGGAAACTAATCGTAACAAAAATGTATAAATAAGTTAGGTATACAAAACGTACACAACAGTTCTCAAGTGTACATGAAAGTATGTATGTTATGTAAGTATACATGTATACAATGTAACTACAGCGTATAAGGAGAAATCAAAAAAATGAAATGACTGTGTACAAAGATTTGGCGAGTTGGGAGTACAAAAGGAAAGAGAAAGTGATACAGAATAAAAAATAGGATGATGATGATGAAGCAAAAGGAATCAAAACAGGGAGAAGGATGATACCACGGAAAAAGGGAAAAGTTTAACTTTTTTGGAAAGAAAAAAGAAAGAAATACATTGAATGAAACTTTTTCTTGTTCTCTCTTCCTCTTTCGTCTATACTACTCTTGTCTGCGATCTTATTAGCTGACCTGAGCTTTTAGCCTGTTAAGGTAGTTAGTTTAGTTTTTTTCTTCTAAGGAGGCTGGGGACGAGAATAAAAAAAGGAAGAAAGAATAGTTGAGTTTTTGATGTTGCAGCTGTTCTTTCTCCCTCCGGCAACATTCCACCTAACTTGTTCTACTACTTTGCTTGATATGTCATGCCGTTATTATTAGTCAGCCTACGCTTAGTACTTACCATTCCTCTCACTGCCACTGACTCTCCCACACAGACATACAGACATGCATACATCATAGATACATAGATACAGAGCAGACCACTTGAGAGTGACTCTCTTGACGATGATGACGAGAAGGACGAATGGATGCGATGTGGGAGATAAAAAAAAAGTTGCAAAAAAGTAACCAATTTCGTTCATTGAACAAAAAAATGTTTGGAGTCCATGCGCAGTCATTTAGTTTTAAAGTGTACGTACGTGAACTTTGTAACTGGATTGATTGTGCAGTGCAATAAGAAATTGTTGATGGGATGATCATAAAAGTAATATCAAGATGATGAGACAGTTGTGCCGTGATAGCGTACATGTGTATGAGAAAGTACCAGGTACATAGGTACATTTTTAGTTTGTTACATGTTTATACATGCCAGTCAAGTACTCTTATAGGTATATATTGTTAGGAAAATATATGAAGGAATCAGAAAAAATAGTCAAAAGACTGCCAACGGATGTGGAAAAATTACGGAGAAAACTTTTCCTGGAACAATTTTCTTTTCGCCTGATAGCGTAATCACCATGGTCCAATTTTATGAAATAAAATAAAGTAAACATACAAAAAAATTCTACGACGAGGAAAAAAAAATTCTTGCTGCAGATGCTCACTGAATTGCGTAAACAGTATTGTGTCATTCTGTTAAACTAATATTAAGCCCATTTAATAACTGTTTATTTTTCATTTCCCTTCAGGACTGGTCAAACTCGGTGTTCACTGTGTCACCGGCAAGAAAGTTGCCATTAAAATCATCAACCGAGAAAAACTTAGCGAGTCCGTGCTTATGAAGGTAAGCAAACAACTTTTTGTACTTTTATTAACGCAAAAAAATTATAGCAGGTACCACTTCATCGTCTGACTTGCAAAATGAGTAAAAGCATAAGGAAATCTCCTTAGTCTACAGGATAATGAAACTTGGAACAGGTACCAAGCAAAAAGTATGTCGCACGTGACTTGTACCATTTGACGGATTTTATTACGAAAAAAGTATTTATACCCTGCGATGTTGTTGTGGCATTTAAAAAATGTCACAGGTGTGAAGTAGCATAGGACTTTGTCTAAAAAACAAGTTGATCTTGTAATCCTCATCTGTCCACTCTTTTGTTCCGTCATTCCGTTCAAATTAAATCCATCATTCCCATGCACAACGCAGATAGAAAAGGACGTAAAGGGATCATACATCAAGTGTTTCTCTTCCTTCTCTTTTCTCACACACATGTCAACTTTCAACTGGGAACAATCAAACCGAAAATAATACAAGAAAGTTATACTATCAGTATCACCATCAGAAACGAAACAAGATGGAAAACATTATGCAGCTTGCCTTGCATAAGGCAGTGGACAATTAAATATAGTAGATACCTCGTATCACACTTGCAGTTGCCATGACACATGAAAATGACATCTTACTCTTCATGACGTCTTCTGGGGAAAATCATGCAAGAAGACGATTCTACGAAATACGGAACTTTGTTCCCATAAATGATAAATAGTGAACAGAAAATAATCACATAATAATGTATGTGCCATACCGTACCCGAAGAAATTCACCACAACTACTTATACTTCTGCTATACTCTTATATACTTTTCTGATAATCGTTTTTGATGATAAATTGTACTACTCGTCAGTCAGTAAAGAAAAAGAAAGTATGACAGTGATAAATCCATGTAAAAAAATGTACTAAAGAAAATTCAAGTTCTTGGGAATGAATCTAAAGGTGAAAGGTTTATACATAATTATCCAGCTATGAGGGAAGAAGAGAAAAAAATTGTACCAAAATCGTACCGTCACCATTACACTAAATGAAGCTTTGAAAATAAGGAAAGATGTGATCCTCACTTCACTCATGGAGGTGGTACAGTACAGGGTATACTACAGTGTGACGTGGGAAAAAAAGTTTTGCAGTGCTGTTTGTCAGGTAGATGAGTGAAAATAAATGATTCATAAAAGATGGACGAGCTAGAATGCTAGGATGAGTATGTCTAGTACCTAACACTATGCAATAAAGTAATGCAAGGAATTTTCCATACAATTTGTACTTTTTAGCAAATGCAAGTTGTCTTGGAAACAAGAAAGCAGACTATTTTGAATAAAATGCAATTTATATGTTGTTGTGTATGCATATAAATTTTTCTGTGTGTGTGTTCTTGTTACAGGTGGAGCGGGAGATTGCCATCATGAAATTGATTGAGCATCCCCATGTCCTTGGCCTATTTGATGTGTATGAAAATAAAAAATACCTGTAAGTCAAGTCATGATAATAATATCAACACTAAGAAAACGAAGAGAATTTTCTTTTCCCTTTTTTTTGTAAGTGGTGAAACAGTAATAAGATGAAAGTGCAAGTTCACCTCTGAACAAAGAAAAGAGTTTTGGAGAGAAAATGAAAATTTTATTAGTTTACTTATTTTTTGTATTGTATGGGTATACTATACATACGTGTGTGTGTCTTTTTTGATTCTCCAGGTACCTCATTCTGGAGCATGTCTCTGGTGGCGAGCTCTTTGACTACCTTGTTAAAAAGGGACGACTGACACCCAAAGAAGCTCGTAGATTCTTTCGCCAAATTATCTCTGCCCTAGACTTTTGCCATAGTCATTCCATTTGGTAAGTATTAGCAGTAGTGACCATATTATACTTGAAATATACATAGAGCTTACTTACATAGAGATATTTATCGTGTATGGGAAAAAATGGAGGCCCAAGCCGACACACTGAGAAAGACGCATTACATTTTCCCCTATTCTTGGTGAATTATTAAGGGCGGACAGGAACAAATTCTTTTTTTCTTTTTCGACAAAATACGGAGTTTGGAGTGAAGTGGATAATAAATTAGTAATTGTAATGGCAATTTTTCGCACAAAAAAAAGTTCATGCCATTTCCTGTCTACCATCAATACTCACTTAATTTTTTAGAGCATCTCGTGTGTGATGTGATGTGTGATCATGTCGTGTCGTGTTTTGTTTTGACGTTTATATATATGATCGTTGTAAGCATTTGCCAAACTTTTTTTACTTATAAATGAGAACACCTATTTAATGAGTCTTACACCTAAATCAACTACAGAACACTTGAAACCTAAACAAAATGAATGGGTTGTTATCATGTACGCAAATATAGTAAAGTAAAAGCCCTCACGTTATTTTTTTGTTTGAATCATTTTGTCTTTTCTCTTTTTTTAGCCATCGAGATCTAAAACCGGAGAATCTGCTGCTTGATGAAAAGAACAACATCAAAGTGGCTGATTTTGGAATGGCCTCTCTCCAGCCGGAAGGTAGTATGCTGGAGACAAGCTGTGGGAGTCCGCATTATGCTTGTCCTGAGGTGATCAGGGTAAGTAAAAGAGCTGGAAAAATACATGGTTTTTTTTCTCTGTTGTAAAAATAAATATGCAAAAGTAAACCTGTAGTACATGTAACAGCTGGGCCCATCCTACCCACACCACCACCAAACACCCCATGCACCATATTTTTCCAGGCCGGTATACCTCCCCACTTTCATATGTCACATTGCCTTTCTCTGATTTAATTAGAAAAATTAAGAGGAAAACTACGTTTCAAGCAAGTTTACTCGTTTCGTTTCATTCACTCATCCAACCAGAAACATTTTCATGTTGCATGCCTCCTATTTACCTTGCATGCCGCATGAATACTTCTTTTTCCCCTTGTCTGCTGGTGACACTGCACTGCTCTACTGACGATACTCTGAAGAGTTTGTGCTACAACAAGTATATTAATTAGACATGTAAATATAACGTTACCGAAATAGTAATTAGATTAAGCACGCCATATGAGCCCACCTTGTTTAGTATGCTACCAACAACATATTTTTTTCTATCTCACAACTTTTTAAACGTAAATATTGAGAGCATGTCTAAAAAATACATCTGCCAAGGCAGCTTATCATTGTGTCCGCAGAAGATTCATTTATTCTTGACAAGTAGGCCAATTAAAACCATCTGAGTTCTATGAAAATTCTATGTTTTTATTAGAGTTGGAATTTTTACAAAGAATAGTATGAATTAAAAGTGTGGAAGGTAGGAAGGTATATTAATAGGACACTTTTTCGGTACGTGATTTTTGCACTCCACTGTAATTTTAGTACCTATATAAACCCCTTCAGACATGCAATAACAAGTATGTATTATTTATACAGTTTATTACGCATATTAGTTCTGGAGTCGTATGTGTATACACATATACGGGAAGTATACAACTAGCAAGAGAAGACGAGAGACAGGTTACGTCTGTCTGCCAGCTTTTCTAACTGTCTGTTTTATTATTAAACGTCAAACACCTTTCCATGAGAAAAACATCCTCTCTTGGAAACACGGCATGGAAACCCAGACATGATAATGCTGGACGTAAACATTTAACAGACTGTAAAATATATGCACATGTGTACATATGTATTTATCTCTAATCGTACATAAGTAATATCACTAAGCTTGCTGTTTTCCTCATAAATTCCCTTTTGGTGTGGTGGTGCTTATGTAAGCTTAATATGTAGTAGCTCTACATATCTGGAATATTTATAGATGCTGATCACGATGGGAACCAAAATAAAATGATGCTGATAATGGGTCCTTGTTGTTGATTGTGGATAACGTATGTTTTTTTGTGACCGAATACAGGGAGAAAAGTATGATGGAAAGAAGGCGGACGTGTGGTCTTGTGGCGTCATTCTGTACGCATTACTGGTGGGCGCTCTCCCTTTTGATGATGACAATCTGAGACAACTTCTGGAGAAAGTAAAACGGGGCGTGTTTCACATTCCGCATTTTGTTCCCCCAGACTGTCAAAATTTGCTCAGGGGAATGATTGAAGTTTGTCCAGATAAACGACTCACGGTAAGTCAGAAAAAAATTGCTATTTGTTTGCATATTAGAAAATAGGCTTTTAGAGTATGTATATTTACGTGATGAAAAAGAAAATTAATCTGGACTCAGGAGGACTATGACCTTTTATTTTAGTCATGATGATGACTACAATGGTTCTAGCTGGTATACATTATATCCTTTTGAAGTGCAAGGGTATGAAATTACAATAAAGGCAGGAAAATAATCACAGAGATATTTTTTTTCATTCCTGGAATCATTTCCTACATCAGTGAAAATGTAAGAAAGAAGGATTTCATTGGAGTATTGTTTTTCACAAGGATAGCATGTTTCGTCGATCGATTTTCAATTTTCGACTTTGTTAAAAGTACACAAAGGGCATTACAAGAAAAATCATCCTTTTCTATTTCATTTCTCTGTCTATGACAGTACTTGTTTGAATCATTTTAATCCTCTTTTCTTTGAAAATTTGGCATTTATCGCAACACTTTTCCCGTCTGTATGAGCTTTTCATGACGATGATGATGATGATTGTGCGCAAAAAATAGTTCAAGAAGCAGCCCATAAGTACCGATCGTACACACTTGAGTAAAAAAAAGGTGAAACATTAGCGTTTTATGTTGTGTAGCGGTTAGACTAGCTGGTAAAATTCATCGACTTCATGTTTCATTCAACCGTTACCCAACCAAGTAAGCAAAGCATTTTCCATTATTGCCCAATGATTAGAGTGAAAGTGGAGACGATACGTGAAAGCTCTTTCAAGATTTCTTACATGGTTACCTCTTTTCTTCTCTGTTTGAATTGTAGTTTTTTAGGTAGACTGATAGGAGAAGAATGATGATGGCGATGATGCTGCGAAGGATATATATAGTATTCCATTTTGTTCAACTTCACTTCACTCGCTTCTCTCTCCATCTAGCACTATCTTTTCCTTTTGTTTAATCTGTACTCTGTGTCTGTGTACCTTCATTCCATTTCACTGTTTTCTCTGAAAAGTACAAAAGAAATGTTTTTTGTTATAATGCTACGAGCTTTTTTCGCAATAACCCTTGCACATACAATGATGATGATGATGATGATAAGCACACCATCATCAAGAAGTTGTATCAGATAGATAGATGATGAGAGTGTAGCAATGATGAGCAAACGGATGATTATGTATTTATTTTTGTGAAAACACTTTTGGTCAAAAGTGACACTTGAAACTGTTCAAGTTGAAAGTTTAGCTTTCATATTGACAAAATCATCAGAGTGAGATACATACATAGATTCAAGACTACATGGTTTGAAAAAAAGTTGTAGTCGTCATCAGGGTCATCTCTATCTTGAAATCAAGCAAAGTCAAGAGTGACAATGAATAGGTTCTCTTTAGTTGTGTATCTTGTTTTTTTTCTTCTGGGAAATATACTTAATGTGTGACCAGCTAAACTAACACAGTTGCTGGAATACCAAGTAGAAAGGAAAGAGTGCGTGTCTTGGCTTTTGACATGTGCAATAGCTAAAAACTTTCAATTTCATTACTTGAAAGCATCGCTATCTCTATTGTTGTTTTCGTGATGATGAGGAGCTACTGGATTTTTGGATTAAATTCAAGTTCAGTCTTTTTTGAAGAGTGTTTGAATCATACTTATTTTTTTGTAGTTTTCATTCAAAGAAAAGAAAGCTTAATTTCCTCTCTATTTTTTGCTTTGCTCAAAAAATGGAAAAATAAGAATGAGACGAATTTCACCGTGTATTTTTTTCAATTCTTCATATTTCTATTCATGTCTTCTTATTATTGTTAAGATGGAAAACATGGAAAAGAGATGGAAAAGAGGTTAAATTCATTTGTACTATTGTACTTGTATTATAAGCTTGGGAACGTGAAAGTTGGCAGTCAACCAAATAAAAGTTATTTAATATTATTGTATATGTTAAAAGTCAAAGATGTAAAATAAAATTCAGCAATTTTACTCAATTGAAAAAAATAATCTTCTTGCTCTAAAAAAATTAACCTTTGTGATTGTATTGTCTGGATTTTTATTAGTTGCCTTTTATGTACAGACCTACCTACCAAAATGGATGTAACCTAAAAGCGGAAATAAGTACGCAACTGAAATAGCGAACGGGAAAGTAGAATTTCCTTTGGGGGAAATGTAGCTTTAGCAGTAGCTCTGAGCAGAGCCACCATGGCCAAAGGCCATAGGCTTATGTGAAATAAGAGCACTCTATAGATGTTGATTGT